>SCDS01000343.1:0-51822 GCA_004149465.1 Drosophila nigromelanica | reverse complement strand
ATACTTATTAAGTGCTGAGAGTTTGTGTGTATATGTTAAATGCTGGGTTCAGGGTATCTCCTAGTCGGGAGGTCCCGACTAGAGCAATCTTACTTGTTTTTTATGTAAATTTTGCTTATACAACGTATTTTAATCGGATTCATAGTGTGGTGCTGAATGAAGCAGAAACAAAACAGAAACAAAACAAATTGCACGTGTGTGAAAAAGAATGCTGCTAGTCGGGCATACCCAACACTCTATCGAGTTTATGGTAGTGTTGTTCACCTTGTGCTGTTCTGGACACCGAAAGGGAGTGCACTGGTCAAGGTCTTATAAAATATCCAGCTTAAAGAATACAGGTAATATGGGTGGTGGATATGATGCTTGTGTACATTAAGAAACAGCTGAAAAAGCCACAGCTATATTAATTAAAAACCAAGCAGTCCACATGGACACAGAGCAATGGGAGAGACAGACAGACAGCGCGCAAGGCACGGTGAGCGAAACCGCAAAAGCTAAACTGAGAGCGAAAAAGACAAAGGAAAAATGTTTCATAGTTAACCAACCAGAAACGTGAGCTAGTGTAAATTGCAGTGTATATACGTTATTGTATATGCGTTATTTTTAGCAGTGTGTGGAGATGCAACAGAGTGCAAACTATTTAGAAGAGCTTTAATGCAATTGCCTTGAAGAACCTGTTACAGGTGAAAGATAACTCTAGATAAAGCAAAACAAAATAAAACATTAATTACTTGTGGCACGAGAGACTTGATTATGAAGTGGCTCTGATTAAAGACAACTGCAACTGTGATTCGACATTGGCAGCAACTGCAGATTGCTGCAATATTGCTTCGTTTTCCTTTGGGCAGATTCGTTGCTTTGTCTGACTGACTTCAACAACAACTGCAACTGCAACTGCAAAGTTGGTGAAAGTTGCAGCAATTTTATGCTTTTCAAGGTCTTTCCGTAGGTGTTGCATGGAGAAGTTGAAGCCAGAGAAGGCAAATGCTGTGGCAACAAAGCTGCTGGCGGAGACAGCTTCAAAAAAATGGTAGCTAGTACAATAAAACAATGTGATGTGTTGGGATTGGATACTTACGCCACTAGCGAAACATTTTCACTTGGCCCGTTAACCAGTGAGAAACTGCTAGCAAAAGATATTTTCGACTTAACATTACAGTTAAACTAAATGCGAATAACAATTATTAAAATTTAGTTATCTTAATCACTTTCTAGTTTGAACAACATTGATTAGAACTATATAATTGCTTAATGGAATATTATGTCGTATATCTGACCTATGTCTGCGAGAGTATTTAACTGAATTTAAAGAACAAACATTTTTATTTTGTTAATTACTAACTTGTTAACTGAGATGCTAGATTGGATGTCAACAGCTTATCATTTATAATATTCATAATAAGTGATCGTATCTCATGACAGGCATCTGTATGTAACTGCTATGCTCGCAATCAGATTAAAAGGGTCTCTTAAAATATTGGTCATTCAACTTTTAGCAGTTCTCCGGATAGCTTTTGACTGTCAACCAGGCTTTATGTTTTATTTTGCCGCACTTCAGTTCGCATAATTCGGTTTTGAGTCTCTGCCAGAAATGTGCAACGCGCAGCTGATTGGCCTCAGTTGAAGTTGTATTTATACCTGATGAGCTTGAGTTCCCAGTTCCACTGTCTTTATATGTATCTGAGCCTGAGGCGGATTTTGCCTCATTTATACACGTTCCTGCTAAAGCTGGTGTTGTTGTTTTTCTTTATTTTTCTTTTTCTTTTTTCTTGTCTGCTTATACGCTCCATTGCGGGTAGTCAACATTTTTCTTCATCATTGTTGCTTTACTGGTGTACCATGTTACCCATTAGTTTTGCTAAAACGGGTATCCTACATTTGTGCAAATGTTATATATGTACATACATATATTATAAAAATCGTACAGTCGTAGTTTATAGAATTTATTGAATGGCATAGAATGCGCATTTCGAATTGTGGTCCAGAGTATCTTTTAGTCGGGCCTAGCCCAACAGCGTTGGTTTGTGTTGTTGTTGTAATTGTTGGAGTGTAAAACTTTGGCTTTGGTATGCGCACTTTCTCCTTTAATAATATTTTTGCCAACATTGCTTTCGTCGTCATTTGCCGAGCCTGGTCCGTTACCAGCAGGTTCGACTGTTATCTGCAACTCCAACATCTAATTTGCGGCTTTCCTCAATTCGGACAAATTGTGTTTCCGTGTGTTATTCATCAGCCTCCCCCACTACAGTAGTCCCTTCCTATGTGGTTTTCGGTTTGCTGATCTTTTATTTGCATCATTTTATTTTGAATCATTTTATGCGAATTATGAATTGGATTCTTAGATATACAGTGTGTTAATAAAGTGTTTTGACAATGAGAGAAATTCTCATTTTTAAACTTCTCTTGTAAAAAAAGTAATTTGTTAATTTTTTTACACTTATTTTAAGAACAATGAACAATCAAAATAAAATATAAAAAAATGAACAATTTACGAAATTAAAATCTTTTTTATAAGAGAAGTTGAAAAATGTGAATTTTTCTTTCATGACAAAGTGCAATTGTTTATTAAACATTAATTAATGAAGGATCTTCAACAAGCCAAATTTAGTTTCTAAAAGACTTAGCTGAGGAAATAGCATAACGGGACGATGATATCATTAATCCAAATATATAACACAAGCTTTGTTAAGAACGGGTGGTCTGAAGAAGTTCCGCTTTCAACTATATGTATTCAATATCGGAACACTTTGACTGGCACCAGAGTCCCAAGCCAAATAAAGAAAAGCTGAGCTTGTTGTCGACTGTTCGACGAAGTGGTTTGGATGCCAGACTGGCAAAACAAGTTAGTAGCTCTTTGCGGAAACAGGTCGAATGAAATTGCGTTAAGCTGCACATCAAATGCAATTTAAATTCAAATCTCTACCATCATGCAATAGCAACTCGTTTCGCTTAATGTCAATTGTTTCTAGGTGCCATTGTGTGTTTCAGCATTAGCAACAACGTCAATATTTACCAGTAGGAACGTTGCAGTCGGTCAATATTATGTAATTATCGACTATTCTTACTTACTTCTTACTTACAACTGTCATTTTTAAAATATATTTATATAAATAAATATCAGAAACATCTATTTTTTCTTTGTGAGATTTTGAATTTATTAAAAAATAACATGTAAGAGTGCTCTAATCAGTGCTAAAACTTGATTTTACTTAACTATACATTAGTATATTTAAAACTTCTGTGCTGTTTAATCGTTATATAATTTCCATGGCACTTAAACTACATTATTGCTTCTTGCATACTTTGTTTTGCCACAGTAATGTAAGCATTTTTATATAGATACCCTGAATCCTTTTTTATCGTGATATATTATACACACAATATGAATACTAAATTCTTGATGAACTTTTAAGCTAAAAGTATGATCGCTCGGGAATTTTCAAGACTTAACAATGCCTTTAAAATCTATGTACAAACCAAAATGCTATAGATACTGCATTTGAATTGAGTTCTTCTTATATGTAGGACAAGGTATTTAGAATATTTCAGATCTGCGTCTGCTAAACGCGAACATAACATACTAAATTTGGCTCTAGCTCTTATAGTCTCCAAGATATACTAATTAAACAAAGACTTGCTCTCAATTTTTATCGATAATATCGAAATAATGTTATAAAATCAACCGATAAGATTAATCGATTTGCGATATTAGGTGTTATCGCCTCCAGTGATATCCCAAAATCTTTAACACTTTATCTGACGCGGCTACACACGAGTGTATATTAAAAATTTGAAGTCTCTAGCTTCAATAGCGGCGAAAAAATTGGGTTCATACGAACAAAAACCAATATACTCTCTTCAACAAGTGTAAACAGGGTATAAAAAAAAACTTATACATATGTTAAAATAAATGTAATTCTGTAAATAATTTTGGTTGACATTAAATATATCTTATCCGGACTACTATATATCCTCAATAGGAACAATTGGTGTTAAATCACATTTCTGTATGCTAACCAAAGATAAGTGGTATAGTAGTGTAATAAGCCACTCGGACGATCAAAGTCGCCTAAAATCAATTAGCCGTACGTTAATCAACGCTAACTGGCCAAGTGGCGACCTCCAGCGGGAGTTTACTGGAAAGTTGCTGAGTCTCGTTTGTCTCGCTCTAACCAGCTTCAGATTTAACTTTAATTTTTGTTGTTGCTATTTTTTTTTTTTGCCTCTCGTCCCGGTCAGCCAAAGTGGCAGCAGTAAGGAAAAAGCTGCAATCGCCGCATTGCTAACAAAGCCACTCGACAACTGCAAAAATGTGGCCACATTGCGGCAGGAAGGGGCTGTGTGGCAACACGAGGGAACGGGTGAACGGGGGAACGGGTGAACGGGAATTTGGCTAACTGGCAATTTGAAGACTTTGCAAGCGACTGCCGCCTGTTTGCATGACAAGTGGCTGACAACAAAATTGCTAGAGCAGCTGAGCTTGGCAAAAGACCATTGGCCGCTATTTATTTTGAGCGCTATATACCACTATATAGATATAGTTTGTGGATCACTTAAGGCCGAAAATTGCTCCGTTCTATATACACATATTTGTTGTGCGTATCCGTTGCAGAAATATTCCAGTACACCGCCATCTGACAGAACGACCCAATTGAACGCCCGCATCACTCGGCGCTTATTTACATCTTATCTTTGAGTTGGTATTTAGTGCGAATCCGTCAGCTACTTTAATGGTTATTAAATTAACTGCCAACCACAAAATGTGAAACGCATTTCAAACCAATAAAATATGTTAGATGTTAGCAACTTGATTGTTTAAGTTTATTATAAAATCAATAAATATTGCTTAAAAGAGCTAGAAATTTAAAATAAAAAAGAATTAACTTTGTTTGGTAAATAATAAAAATATTAAACTTTTTTATACCACTCTTCGTTTTGGCCCAAATTGAAAAATACGCATTTCCTTATTTTTTGTATTTTTATATGTAAAACATTGAACTGTGTCAATATATATATGTATATATATCTATACACCGGTTAGCAGCCGTTCACTTTGTGGCCATTTTGCATTTTGTGGCAAAAAAGTTTTCTGTTGTAATTCCCATTACGGCTTCAAATTTTCATTTAGCGGCCTCACAAAAAAAAATAATAATGTACAAAAAAAAAAAAAATAAATAAATAAAAAATAAAAACACTTCGTCAACTATTCGTTTTGCAGCATTCGATTTACGGCATATTTTTCCGGTCGGAATTGAGGACGCTAACCGGTGTATAAATTTATTTTGACGCCATTTTCGTGCAGTTGATATGGGAAGAAGAAGCATAGCTGCAGTAGCTGCCGCAGCTTGCTGCATGTATTTATTTATTTATTTTTATTAGGGGAACGCAAAAAAAATAAAAGCTGACCCACTAAAACCACAACCTACTTTCCGTGTTGCCCTCCCGGAAATACCGCTAAGTATTTAATTATCAGATGGAGATGGCATCTTCTAGTGTCTCAGAGTTAGAACTTGGTTAGCGATATCTTGCAGCGTGTGGCAAGCGTTTTATGATTTCTGCAGCACAACTGTTTTGAGAACTAAATAGGATATCTATAAAGGAAGATCGACGTTTTTATTAATTTTGCATGTCGACCATTGCGATTAAGGTCAATTGGTTTAATTGGTACTAATTATGAATTTGTAAAAAATTAAAAAAAAATGTGTGTTGATATCTAGTAAGTCATTTAGTCTGGATAGACAAATTCATATATATTAATTGAGAAGGAATCATAGGATGTGTGCAAATGTCACCAAGATATGCCTTAAACTAAGAGACTGGGTTAAATAGTAACCGACAGATTGACACAAACATTTAACAAGGGAAAGGAATATAAGTAGACAGACAGACAGACAGACAGACAGACAAATAGGCTGACAAATAGCCGACCGACAAATACAGAGTAAATCATAAATGTCTAAATACATATGAATGTGCCAACACTGTCCGAATACTGATTTACGCAACGATAAATGCCTCAGATACAAATGTATCTATGACACTGCATACAATATTGTTGAAATTCTGAAATCAATTGCAGGTCTTGATTAATTTGTGTGGCCAATGCAAATGTTTTTGGCCTTTCGGTTTGGTGCACATATTGCACATATATACATATAAGTACATTTGCAAATGTATGTGTGCATGCATATACATATGTATTGGAGTATGTGTACATTGTCAATGCGCCAAGCGTATGGCGTACTATTTAAAATGCATCCAAAGAGATACATTACACATTACGACCGTGGCTGCCAAGTCTTGGAAATTCCCTTCACTGCATTCTTTCCCACACCAAGCGGGCAGAGATGAAGCCCAAGCTTCATAGAGAGAAACTAAGCCAGAGGCAGAGCGAGAGAGCGAGAGAGGGAGAGACTGGTGAGACTTGGAGACTGGCACTACAATATCAGAGATACTTTGGACCGCCAGTAGTGTGTCTGTATGGACTGCAGGGCTTATGTCGCCGTCGTCATTTACAGTGTCGTAAATTTTATTAGAGGGTCCCATTCTGTTCGAGGCTGCCACGAAACCCAGTCAAGCAGGCTCGAGCAACTTTAACATCATAATCACCGCAATGATTATGTCGTTTGCATTGCACTGCAACATAGCACAATTTTTTACTTAGTTTGCATTTTATGTCTTTTCTGTTTCACTCGTTGCAAAAGCAATCCAAACCGATTCTCATTCTCAACTGTTTTTTTTATTTATTTATTTATTTTTGTTTTCATTGCCTCGAAAGTTTTTAATTTATTTTTGTGGAAACTAATTTGGTTGCTCACTTCTAGGATTTAGTTAGAGCTAGACCAGAATTATAGGTTGCTTTTGGATTTTGCATTCATTCATCTTCTAGCCCAAACCCTTGGGGTCTTGTCTAGTTCAAATGCTATCGCTAGACCGATTTTTCGTTAGTGTAATTATAATTGATAAAGTCAGTGCTGTGTTCATTCATTCTCAGAATTTGGGTACTTTCGGTTTCTGACCTTTTAGGGTTATCTGTGGGCTACATTTAAAGCTGACTACTTATTGGCTATTGACTATTTCTAGTAGTACTCCTTCCTGGCGATTTGTATCTTAATAATTTTGTACATAACAAAGCTTACATTCGAAATCGCTTCGTTTTATTTGTTGAAACTCTTTTGAATATTGCAATAGACGGCAGAAACGAATCTGTTTGAACTTTAACAAATAGCGAATACGCTGTGTTCGTGGCATTCTTGAAACCGAAAATAACAGCGTGAAACGCCGTGCAACCCCAATACAATACGAAGCTATAGTGCTACAGATTTTCTCTTTCTCTCTTTCGTGTTATTCTCTTGTATGGATATTTGCTCTCTTCGCCCACACAAAATGCAGTGTTGCTCTTGTCGTTACCGGTTTTTGCTTTTACTACGATGACAACGCGGTCGTTCGTTGCTGTTTTGTTATGTATGTATGTGTGTGCGTGTGTGTGTGTGTGTGTGTGTGCTGTCTGTCTTTTAGATAAATTTGTATCTAACGGTTGATTGCAGTAGTAGTAAATGCCGCTCAGCTGTGCCGGTCCATACTACACGCTGGCTATGCGGGCGACTCAACAACGTCTCAGCTTCCAGTTTCATTTCCAGTCGTTGAAATACATTTCGGACTGGGCGCTTTCCAACACGAGCGGCCATGCAACATTGCCGTCGTGTCGCTGGCAGCGTCGGTTCGCTTCGCGATTGTTCGAGGGAATAGCACCAGCATTCCGAACAGTCCGATATTAACTCTCAAACTGTACGGTTTGGCAGCGTTTCCAGCAACGTAGGCAGCGCGACGTGTTCAATGTTTTTACTCTGCCAACGCCACACAACTACAATTATAACAAAGGCAGCAGCAGCAAAAAACAACAACAAAAACAACAAGAACTGCTATTGAGCGTACTGCAATAAACGATTGTTGTTGTTAAGTTTAAACAATTGAAGTGAGAGCGCGAAGAAAAATATATGATGACGTTTAATAAATTCACCAAAAATTTATACGTGTATAAAATAAATAATAAAAATGAAATGATTTTCGATGGCGAAAAGAAAATGAACTAAGTCAAATTGCTATTGTTATTACCTCACCTTATCCTGCTCTTTGTATGCAATTATAACATGTAAAGAATAATTCGTATTCGTTTTTCGTAAATGAACATGCAAACGTTTTCAATTCGCGACAAACATTTTTTTATATATTTATTTATTATTTTTGTGTTGTGTTGATTTAAAAAACGAATTCGCTTTTTTCAATTGTAATATCCGGTGTAGCGGAATTTCGCTGTGGCTGAATCTGATAATATATACATACATGCATGCATACATACATACAAACATACATACGTATATGCAAATATGAGTGTGAGTGTGCGTGTGTGTGTGTGTATATGATTGAGAGAGCGTGCGGTAAGCGCTGTGATACACATAATTAGGCTGAGTGAAATAGAAAATTGAGCCCAAGAAGCGTGGAAAGCGATACTAATTTTTGTGTTTTCTTTTGTTTATTGAATGTATTGTGGTGCCTAGTATTGAGGTTATATAAAGTTTATCAGTTTTTCGCCGATGCCAAATTAAGCTGACAATCTTCAATTTATTTTTGCTCAAGCGAAATCCTATTTATACTGTACATGTGATAAGCAATTAAAAAACATGTTCAATAATGTTTATATCGTATATATTTGAAATTACTTTATCTAACCTCAAATGTGGGTCATAAAAATATCTTATTTAGAGTTTATTTTACAGTGCCTAAGCAAAAGTTCAAAAGTGCAAAAGTGAAAAAAATTTCGTTTGACAAATCTAGTTTTGTTTTATACTTGTTTATACAAGTTATATTCATAACATTCAAACAAAACAAATCCATATTTAACAAAAAAATTAAATTAAAATATGCAATAAAATACATCAGCAACAAATGTGTTCATTGTTTGGTTAAACAAGTAAGAGCGAAAAAACAATTTTGAAAAATATTTGAATTTACAAAATAAAAAAGTAGTGCAATAAGGAGAAAAAAAAACAAAACAAAGTGTGCAATTCTGAAAATCAATCAGTAAATAAATATTTACCCAAAAATAAAATAATTTTTCATTAATATCTTAATCCAAACATTACTTTAATTATATTCAATATAATAATTAAAATTTAATACAAAACACAATACAAAATAAACAAATATTATTTACAAACATTCTTTGAGGATTATAACAGGACTTTAAGCTTTTACTAATTGTAAGTATAAAAAAATACAAAAAAAAAAATATTATTTCAAAACGGAGTTTGCGTTTGCTACTTTCACATTCGTTTGAAAAATAGGAAATACACAGGAATAAATCAAAATAGAATATTGTACGATAATAATATATTGTATTTTTTCGCGGGAACCCCGATTCTATGCGCAGTATTCGACCGAGGCGCACAGTCGCGAAATACTAGACGAAAATAAACTTTCTAAAATCGACTTGCTAAATAGTTCAAAAGTATAGATTTAATACTGATTGTATGTATGTGTACATTAGACTACATCTCCCTCAGTTGTGTTACTGGAGTCACTGGAGCAGATAGATAGATTATCAATGCAGCTAGCTCATGCAAGTATAAAAAGAGAATTGTTTATAAATTTATTTTAATGCAGTAAGGAGTCTATTATTTACTGGAAAATGCACATACAAAAATATTTGTGAAGTTTGGGCAAGAGGAATTCTCGCAATATCTGATCGCTCATTAAAAAAAAAATTGCCTTCATGAATTGTCAAGGGTTTCATGGAAGCTTTTATCTTAGCTTAGATTTAGACAAACACTCGTACGGACAGCGTGTGCTTGTCAAATTGATTGTTTTTGTGCTTTTGATAACAACAACAACAATAAGAACAACAAAAAAGAACATGCTATTTTGTAATTATTGTTTTTACGGTCTGTTTGGAACGATTTCTGTAGGTTGTACTATACTATAGGCAGTATGTACATATACATATGTACATATGTGTGTACTTGTATGGGGCTTTATGAACATTTAGTTCACATTACTGTTCTTCTCATTGGACTACACTTGACTTTGCCGAACAATTCTACCTCTGATATTGGATATTGGATTGTTTCCGGTGCATTCCATAGCACGCATTTGGCAAAATAAATGCTTTAATAGCCAATGTGCTGATCTCTGAATGCGGTTCGCGCTCTTCGTTCAGTGTCTGAGGTCAGTGAACCCCAAAACCATCGACAACGAAAAACAACAACGATAACTACAGCTGAAGTAGCAACAATAAAAGCAACAGCAACAGCAACAGACTTTAAGCACAAAAAGTTTCGTGTTTGTTTAGGCTCGAAATAAAAAATTACACTGCGCAAAAGAGACATGTAGTGGATTCGTATGAGATGGCGATATTGTTGTTGCTGGGACCGTTGCGGTTATTGACTTTCCCTTCTGCGCCAGCCACTTCAATCATCATTGCCTTCATGCTTTGTGTTTATGAGCGCATTGTTTGCGGTTCTTCGCTTTTGGTCAATTTTCTTTTGAGCCATCATCCGCCATGTGTAAAAAATTAATATAAATAAATTTGCTTTTACGCTACAAACCGAAGAAGCAAGATATACCCAGGAGTGCTCGACTAGAAGATACTGTGCAGCCTGGTCTGAGGTGCTCAACGCACATATATATACTATATGCCACTATTTGATCTTATCGTCACTTCTGGTGTACCTGTGGGATCATTTTGTGCTGTAGTATTTGATTTGCAGTTTTAAGGTTTTATCGATATTGAGGGCGATTGGTGGGAGGTAACCAAAATCAGGGATCATAATCTGCGTCTGTGTTCACAAACATAACGCACTATAGTCTCCGAGATTTGGTAAGAAAAGAAAAGGTTGATATCGATTTTATTGATATTAATGAAATGGAGCACGTTATCGGAAAAAAAATAATAAACTTGTTTTGCGTACGAACTAAATGAGACCAAGATCAGCTTTCTAGCTTTTGTAGTTTTCGAGATCGCTGCGTTCATACAGACGGACAGACAGACGGACATGGCTAAATCAAGTCAGAGAATATATATACTATATATACTATATATATATATATATATATATATATATGTTCAGGACGACGATCAATATATATATATATATATATATATATATATATATATACCTTAAGAGAATAAGTCAAATTGCAGTGCCGGACTATGAGATACCCTGAACTCAGCTCTAAGCTGTTGTTACAAACATTTTGACCCTCCTGATATATTCGTACATAAACAAAATCACACATTCGAACACAGGCCGCATGCTGCGCACTTTACTCAGTGGCTGCGCTTGGCTCACACTATGGAAATTAAATTCTTAACTTAATCATACTCAACAACCGCAATCAGCATACAAAATTTTAAGTCTAGAACACAATCTTTGAATAGAACAAGAAAATGTATGAAGAAATGTATGTGTGCGTCCACATGCATACAAAAGTTGTATGTTAGAAGACAAAGATTGGGATCCCACTTAAAACCACGTAAGGCAAAAGCATAAATTGCTTTTGTATGGACTTTTTTCGATCGTACTGAACTTTTTAATGCGTACTAAATTCCTGAGCGGTATTTCAGAAAGGCGATCGAGAGAAATGTACAGAAGAAGAAGAAGGAATCATCTCCGACTCCAAGGAGTATACAAAGCCATGTCCTTCAGTATGTCCGTGCATCCATCGCTAAAAATATAAGCTCTTAAATATCATAAGCAGATCAATTATATTTCTATATGACTTTAAGAACAATTGTATGTGGCTGTCTGGTTAAGTAGTATCAGTGAGATTAAAAATATTAAGAAACAATTAATAAAGAATAATATTAAGGAAACAGTTAATAAAGAATAAACAGCGAAGCAATTCATGTTTGCATTTTGTACAGTGTGACCTGAGTGAATATGAAGAATAACATCCGATGAGTAAAGTGCGCAGATTGCAGCATGTGTTTGATTGTCTGTATAGAAAGATCTTCGGTTTAGTTGTCATGCGTAAGAGAAACCTTTCCAAAAATGTTCATTTGAAAATCGTTTGAATTTGAAACTAGCTATAAATTCAACACAGTGACAAGATGTGCTGCTGGAGAAGGGTTTATGCTTGCCCTTGTGCAGAAAAATGCGCATGTCCTAGTCTAAAGCGCACTCAGCTCTGTCGCCCGGTAAATGAGTATAAGAGGATACCATACGAGAGGTGCCAAAAAGGACCTATAAGTGAATGGGACAAGTGGCTCTCACGTAACCTTAAAGTAATATTTGAGCTAGCCAGCAAGCTGAGTAAACCCGTCGCTGAGATAGCTGAGATATTATTTAATTTTACGCTGCAGAACTACAGCCACATTTTAAATCCAAAGGGTCAGGGGTGGACCACTTGTCGAGTTCCTCTCTCACGCGTTGATGTTTGTGACCGTTACTTGCTCATTTTTGACTTTGAAGGAAATCTGCGCGATCCAATGCATCCCAAAAGTCTGTTTCAGCTACTTCAATTAATGCAATACATTCTAAAATCAGAGGGTGCCGATAACAGCTATCAAGAGTTGATGAATGGTATCAATAATAATACGCAAATGGAAAATAATTATACATTTTATCCGAAAAGTGGCTTTGATGGCTTTTCCGATGTAAATGTTGATATTAACAAATATGCTGATATTAACCAATTTATTAAAAAATCTGAATTTCGAAGAGACAGTAAACATCTGCAGTATCGTAGTCATAATATAATAATCGATAGTAATGTTGATGCTAAAGATAATTTTATAGAGCCTGGCTCAATTAACATACGACCATCTGATTTAAATTTATTAGATATGAATGGAAGACGGCGAGCCCAAGGCAGTAAACAACTGACTACCTTGCGAGCGCAACAGCAACTTATTTTGCGTAAAATGGTTAAAAAACAGTTGAATGAAGAGGATTCCGATCGATTTCTAAACGCCTTGGCTGAAACAGACTTAAAAGAGAGAGCATCAATGGAAAAGGAAAATATTACCAAAGCGGCCGAAGACATTTCCACGTTCTACTCGACTGTAGTGAGCGATGTGCCAAAAAATCGACGACACCTAACAATGAAACATAAAAAGTTAAGCAAACATCAGGATGTCATCTCAGAAACACGTGAACTTCAAAATGTGAAAGATAAGATGAAAACAAAAAAAAAAGACCGTATGTACTACGGTGGTCATATGCCCGTGCTTTTCCATGAGCCTTATGATAAAGACAAGGGGTCGACTTGGATACGTCGTCATCCAGACCAGCTACGCTTGCTAGAAGATGGCACTTTCGCCAAGTCTCGTGTTCCACACTATACTCGGAAATCAAATTCGAAATCTCTTCAGCTTGCCCGTATGCGATGGTCCATCCACAGCATAAACAGTGACATCGAAAGTTCTGTTCCTGAGTCAACAATAGCGTTTCAAAAAAAAACAGAGTATCGACGTGTGTTTGCGTCCTCCAGCAGACATGCAAAAAAGCAAAAACATTGAGTCACTGATCATAGTTATCCATGACATTATATTTTAAATTAAATTTTGGGACACACTCGGTTTTTTAAATTGTTTTCTAAAATGTTCTGTGGGCCCTCCTGTAGTCCGCCTAATCAAGGGCCGCTTCGGTTCCTTACCTGTGAAGCACCTACGGCATCAAATCTGAAATGTAGGGGAATCAATGTGCACTGGCAATCAGAGGAGAGGCGATGGTGTCTACGCAATGGTCAGATGCTAAGGGCAATGGCCAAAACACTGAATAAACCACTAACCCTGGTATGCAGCTTCCTTTTCGACCTGACTCTACAAAAATTTGCCCGTATATTGAATCCCAAATGTTCACAATGGAACTCTTGCCGGGTGCCGTTCGTTCGACCTGATACGTGTGCATTCTATGACGGAATTTTTGATCTCAGTGGCAATTTACGCAATCCTATACATCCGTTCATTTTTCGTTTAATGATATTCATACTAGACCACTTTCTTAATATACCATGCGAAGGTAATGAGAAGCTTCGTAAACAGAAAGGACACCAGATTTTTGAGGGAAAGGGCGGATCGTGCAAGGACTTTCTAAAAATGGCTCTGTCTGGCAAGAATGCGAAAAATTTTCTAGATGGATCAACGTTTGGCTTGGGTGGTTGTAATTTAAACCCGATCGGAAGTGAGCTAGATAAAAAAAAAAAAGAGAAAGACGCGGGTGCAAATGACTTTCCAGATGGAGCGGACGGAAATGAGCTAGATTTAAAAAAAAAGAAAGGTGGAAAAGGCGGAGACTTCGACGATGACTTGGACGGTAGCTTCGACGGTGAGTTCGACGGTGAGTTCGACGGTGTTGGAAATAAACGCCAAAAGGAAAGCATTGTAGAGATTTCTGATCTATACAATGATGTTGTGGAAGACAAACGCAAACTTCTGGTGACTGCCAAACCGAAGAAGAAACCGAAGAGGATAAATAGGGGAAGGGACGATTTGCGATATATGGGTGTGGCGTTGCCCGTGCTGGTGCATGAACCATTTGATGAAACAAAACCATGGACTTGGGTCCGCCGACATCCTATACAGACGCGTGTGCTTGAAGGAACCAAATTGGGACGTGCTAAGATACATTTGTATAAGCGTGAAACCCTTGATAGACAGTTAGCAGAAGCAAGGGAACGCTACTCGGTGCGAACTCTGCATTCGGTTGGAAGCAAAGATTCAGTTACTTCCGAAGACTGGTTTAGTAGAAAACCACACCAAAAGCCACCGAAAAATGTGTCACTGGTTAAAAAGTTCAACTACAAGCGATTAAATGAAAAGCATCCAGCTGGTAAAGTGTCGGTTTTTGCCCAAGCGAATCCCAAATTGAAAGAAAAACACGCAAAATGATTTTTTTTCAGAATATAGGCATATATGTCTCCTTCTGCTGCACAATTTCCGGAGGATATTTTTACATATACCAACCATTATTTTCTTATTTTCTTAATTTATGGAATGAACATATACATTTTTATTTAAATTTGGACTTTAGACAATCAAAAATCGAATTACATTTTGTATGTAAGGATTTTCTTTAATTAAACTCGATTACGAAATGAAAAGAGTATATTGGTTGTGTTCAATGTGTGTTTTGATGTCCAACGTCTATATTTTTGTTGAGCAGTTATTGAATATAGAGACTTTAAACTTGAAATATACACTCGTATATACCCACGGTAGATAAACTATTAAGTTTTTTGGTTAGATCTACTGTGTGCGATTGATCTATACATCTCCCTCAGGTTTAAAGCTAGATATATAACATTTTGCAGACAGATTACTGATGACCTTCTCTAACGATATAACTTAGGCATCTTTAAAAAAAATTTCAAGGAAACGTTAACAAAATTATGATTTTGTTATAAAAACGATAATTATTAATAATAATTATTGATAATTATTAAGAAAAAGAAAACACAAATTCAATATTGACCTAGCGCGGGACTCGAACCGCAAATTTTCTGCTTCAGCTGCACAACTTTTACCGATTGCTCTTTTTTGATAAAATTCAACTTAACTATTGCAAAAAAAAAATCCAAGAAAAACGCTTGACAAAATTTTGCATTTGTCTGATTTTGCTTCTGCTTCAGCCAATCAGCTGCTTGGCCCCCACTACGGATAAGAGATTCTTGATTTGCTCGTTAACTAAACGTATGATCGCTATGAAATTTTCAGGACTTAATTAGACCATTTATGTACAAACCAATTTGCAAGACTGTAGTATTTGATTTGTGTTTTTTTTTTTGGTTACGTCGATATTTTAGGCTATTGAATTATTTTCCGCGAATATTTTAAAACAGCTTTTATAGCTTGGGAGTTATGCCTAAAAAACCGAGTCAAAAAAGCGATAAAAATCGATAACAAGAAAACGGAATGAGCTATCGATCTTTTGAAATAAATCTGCGTATGGTATATACAAACCGAATGAGTCGAAGATCACCTTTCTAGCTTTTGTAGTCTCTGAAATCGACGCGTTCATACAGACAGACGGAGAGACAGTCGGACGGATAAACAGACGGACATGGCTACATCGACACGGCTAGTGATGCTGATCAAGAATATATATACTTTATTGGGTCGGAGATGCTTTCTTCTGCCTGTTACATACATTTGCACCCATTTTCAATGGGTTCAGTGTATAAAAATATCGACAACATCCCGCAAATTATAGAAATCGAAGTTTTCTCAAAATAATATAAAAAGAACCGTTTTCAACTGTTTTAAGTTGTTATTATTGTACGCGCAGTCGTTTATACCCGACTACAACATTATTACCTTTTGGAACTAGCCAGTTATAAAAGGAAATTGTAATTAAAGATAAAAGTTTAAATTCAGGGCTGATGCTGGCACAGTGTCCCAGTACTATACTGACACGTTGCATAGTAACACCAATGCTGGTACGTTGTCGGGTAAACAAAATCCATGATTGCAGTTTAAATTAAGTTCTAATAGTTATTTTTAATTTAAATAAAAATAAATTAATATACTAATAAATATAAATGCATAAAACAAAATAAATGTTTGCCTTTGCCAGTCACAATTGACACATAGGCTACGCGTTTAACTTAGTAGTTTAAGTTATCTAATAACCTAAACTTTCAAATATAAGAAAGGTTTGTGTTTTTTGTGAGCAAAATTTTACCGATAGATGCAACTGCTGACACCTGCTGCACACGAAGCCCGTTGCGTTTGGGTGGCTTCTCAATTTTTCCGCTGTATGGCAATGTTTGAAGATATATTGATTGACCCGAATTTACCACGCCCCCAGTGGGTGTTTCCGAAATACCAAAGTATAAAAAGTTATCCTCTTCGCGGGCTGTTAAACCACACAGGTAGTTCAAACGTCTATAGCTAACCGCCCTAATCACCAGTTTTGAAAATCGAAAATAATTGGGAATAGGTCACATGTCAAGTATCTCTTCCAAATTGGATCTGTAAAGCCTTTGAGCAGAAAGGTAAATTTAAATATTTATTTTTATACCCTGAATCCATTAAAAATGGGTAAACTGGCTTTGTGTTTCTAACTGGCAGAAGAAAGTACGTCCGTTCTCACAAAATAATATAAAGTAATACAAATTTGCGTTTTGTTCTGCACATACATTTAAAGCATTTATTAAGTCCAGAACATTTCATAACAATAATACTTTTAGTTTATAAAAGAATCAGGAATTTAGTTTCTATAGGGGTAATGTATGTATGTGTGAATTTGTATATGTATGTATGAATGCAAGGAGGTTGAAACGTTTGTAAAGACAGATCACAGATCACTGTAACTCCTAGTCGGGCGCATCCAACAAAAGCCTTCTTAATGTTTGACATCTCAGAGTGTATATTTAAAACGCACCCTTACTTCAACTTCTAAGCTAATTTATTTATATGCCATACCGCTTGTTTGACAGGGGGTTGCCTATCATGGGGCTACCGTGCAATTCTTATCACTAACTAAACAAATAACGGATGACAAATAAATTGAACATAAGAAAAATAAGTAATAGACAGTTGTTTTTTTTGTTTCCACGCACCCTTAGCCATATTTGGTAGTCATATTTGTCACAAATTATGAGAGCATATGGTGCATAGTGGGCGTAGCTGGGATATCAGGTTTGCGGACTCTAGCTTTAAAATGCGGATTTTATCGGCTTGCGATATTAGTTGTTATCGGTTTGGCACTTCCCCCAGTGGGATACACACGAGTATATATCCAAATTTGTGAAGGAGTATAAAAATATTTTTATCATAATGGTTAATAAATAAATGTCTGTGATTTCGTTAGCCTGACCTGCCGGGCTTTATTAGACTCACAATTTTAAAATTATATTCAACGCCTTTGTTATGGTCCTAAAAATCGATAGGTCAGTATAAGATGCACATGAAAACCGTAATCCAGTTTCATTAATCCCATGTTGGTGTTGATGTTTGACTCTTTTTATCATAAGAAATTTTTTTGCCTGCTCGTGTAGCGGCGTTCGCGATGTGGCATAATTTTTGCGCATTTACAAAGCGACTGCGGCATGATATTTGTCTATTGGGACGGACGGAGGGAGGGGTGGGGTGGTCGTGGGGCGCGCACCGACTTCCTCTTTGCATGTGCTCGAAAGTTAAGCAATTTATGGGGCAAGCTGGAACGTTCTATAAGCAAAACTTTGAGCTTTGATTTCTGTTGTCGCAACTTCCTCATTCCGATTCATTCCAATTCCTCTTTTTCTTTTATTTCTGTATGAAACTCAACTCACCACAACGACTTGGATGTTCTTGTGATATTGTCGAGTATATATATACTAGAACTTTGTTATAACATTTCCAACGTTCTAATCTATCAATGTTTATTATTCAACATATTTCTAGTATTTTTACATCTCTTTATCTGGAATTTGATCTGATAATTGCAAAGAGCAACGGATCCACACTGTAAATGTTTTTTTTTTTGTTGACTTGCAGCTGGCTTTTTCAATTTGTTTTATGCTTATTAGTAAAGACCGCGACGTTTGCCAAAAAAAGCAGGGCTGTTCGTCCGTCTTCACGAGTTTGTTAGTCTCCCTTACTGTTTCATATACATATTTATATTTCGTCTGCTGTGTGAGGCTGACTAAATCTACTTAAATCGATAAAAACTATCAACTCTGTTCGGGGCGTTTGTGCCGCTGACTGCTGATTCCAACCCCGTTGCCTTTGGCTACACAGGCCTCGTCTCGTCACTCATACGACATGTGCGCCCAGTGATGCGCTTCCATTCCGCCTTGGTCGCCTCTCATTTTTCGCCTATGTTGCGTATGCTGTCAAATCTCTTCCGCTACAGCCTTCGATGCTGTTGGCATTTTTTCTTGGCAACAGCCACCGAAAATTTTAGTGATTGTTGTTGCCATGTCCGTTCTGGCACCGACTTGGCCCAGGCTCATTGTTTAAGGAGAAAAGGGAGGGTTTGGTGCGTTAGGCAGGACCAAATGGCAAGCAACCCAGGCAGCAGTTCCGTTCTTTTTTTTTACTGTTGTCAAGTCGAAAACACAAATACACATACTCATACTCATATGTGGATGTTTCGGTTTGTATGTGTCTATGTGTGTGTGTGTGTGTATGTGTGTGAGTATGTATATGAATATGAATGCGTACAAAGGCGCCGCCATTAAAGCGTCCCAAGCTAAAAAGCAAAATGCTTTGCGAATAATAAACTGTTACCAACATTTTGTTTTCTGACCAGCCCATTTACGTTTAAATTTTATATTTTATATTTTATTATATATGAAATATTGTGAGAGTATACTTTAGATCAACACCAACATATTTTCCAATTGCCTGTTTTTCTTGTACATGTCCGTATTTTCTTTCGCGCTCAAATTGCGCGCTTATATTAATATAAATATCACGCATTCCTAATGTCACATTAATACGAATTGCGTGTCCAGATTTCAGAATGCTTCCCTTTTCCACAAAAAAAAAACAAAAATAATAATAGATATAATTATGTAAAATTGTCGCTAAAATCATTATTAATACTTAATCTGCATCATAAATCGATAATTACACATTATCTTGTAGACGAGACCATATAAGAGTGATCTAGTCTTTAGGCCCTGACCGAGCCATAGCCTGTCAAATTTCTTCTGCCTTTACAAACATTCAATCTTCCAATACAACAAACGCAAAAACAATTATTCACACTTGCGCTTTTTCCTTCTTTCCCCTTACTATATTGCATTTCCGCCAACTTTAACACATGAAAAATCATAAGAACTCAACTAAGGCACATATGTATATCTATTATATATTCAGACTAATAACATTCAGTGATGAATATGTATATTTTTTGTAGATAAAATATTATAATTAAATATATAAAATAAAATAAATAAATAAAATATATAAAATAGGCATTTCATAATTATATTTATGAACAGTTACAATAATAGAGTCCCCTCGACTAAAGCATTCTTACTTGTTCTCTGTTGCACTTCTATGCTCTCTCAACCCTTTATTTCGTGTATTCAGCATAATTATAACATTTATGAGATAAGTTTTTACTGTCGACAACAATTAAATTACATTTTAGATTTAATGGCCCCGGGAATGTGGTTTTGCTTTTGTATCTGCAAGTTGGCGCTGCTGTCGCCAAACTTCAAAAAATTCCAGTAATTTATATCGTTACTAAGATTTCCTTGGCAAGTACACATAGGGCCATCCAAATGGACGGAGTAACTGTAATTTTAGCTTAAAGCATGTAACTGGATAAAGGGGCAATTTTTAAAAATAAAAAATGCTATAAAGGCAGTTGGAAATTTGGCATTCCAGATTTGTTTTTTTACCAAAGGAACATTTGATGTTATTTGGAACTTTTGATTTGCGTAGATAGCAATTAATTTGATGTGGAAGTGGTATTGAAATGCCAGGCATTACATTGCATTAAGTCAATATACAATTTATGGTGCGACCTTTTAAGCAAAAATAGAATAAAATATGAAAAAAAAATAGAAATGAGCGCAATACTCCTTCATATGGTATCAACAGTTTAAAACAGTGTCAAAGCATTCACGTTCCTATTTCCAGTAATTTTTTAAATTCTTGTAATTTTTTGGGCAATTCCTATAACAGGTCATCAAGAGTTTACCTGTCACATTAGGCAAAACTTTTAGAACTGGAAGATATAGATATTCGCGGGTTACCAGCTCCTATTGGATCTCGATCTATGGATCAACCTGTAACAAAAATGATAACGGCTGGTTTGCCGTGCAATATGCAATATAAACCAATTTATTTTCATTTTTTCATTTTGAATGACAAGTTTGCCTAATGAATCATTAGGTAGTGATATACACATACAACAATTGTTATGCAATCGATGTAATTAGTCAGAGTTGTTTTTGTTTTGTTACGCGGCTAAAATTAGATTATGCAACTGACTCCCGACTGCAAATTTAAAATTGTTGAGCATGGGGAAAATTTTGAACAATAACCAGAAATGCCAAACCCAATAGTTACTCTCAAGTAGCTACTTTGTGAGAGCTTCTTTGGGTTAGCATATTGGTTGGATGGTGGTTAGATGGTAAAAAAAACATGGTAATCAAGTGCAGAAGATATCGTGCTTGTGATTGTCAAGTAGATACACGAGTATACAGAAAATTTAAATTTACCACAAATTCAGCCAAAATACAGCATAAAGGAAGCAACTGCTACAACTACAACTAAATCACTGGCACATATTAAAACATGCCTGTGGTTTCTTATGCAATTAACTTGATTGGTAAATGAGGCAACATCTCTTGCATATAACTGACTGACTGACTGAACGGCGACTCTCGTTACCAGTGTGAAACCACAAAATTTTGATCAGTTACCAAAGTAAAGCGAGAGACGGGGAGATCAACCCAAAAACCATTTGGACTTAACGGAATAACTACACATTGCGACTTCAATCTGGCTGTCTCCCGCAGGCGTGGCCAAGTGAAACGAGCACATTGACAGCGAGTCAAGAAATGCGCACCTAAAGCAACATTTACAGCCACAGCCACAGCTACAGCCTTGGTATGCTAGCAATTTCCAGAGACTACGTTTGCCGTCATCGTCGGAGCTAATGTACTCGAGCGCAGCGCAAAGAAAGCTGTGAAATGAACGCCATTGACTGTGATGCACTTGCCGTTCTTTAACCGCCTCTATTCTCATCGTCAGTACTTATTCATTTCTTGGTCGTCGGCTCTTACTAACTTGGCCAACATGTCTATTAACGGTAACTAGGTAAATGTTAGAAATTGCCGTTAGAAAATTGCCTTTGTTGTAGCTGCAATTGCGAATGTTGTTGCACTGTTGTTGCTGCTGTTTGTGACTACCACCCAAAGTAAGCGACATTTAAAAGGCAATGCTTCAAAAAATATATATATATGTATACAAATGAAACATAAAAAAAAATTAACGTTCACCTCCATTTCTTTGCTGCTAAATAGAACAATTTAGGTTACAGCATTGTGCGTAATACGAAAAACACAACCAGCAAAACAAATGCGTTTCTTAAGAACTAAGTAAACTGATATGTTGCATTGGGATTGATAGGTTTTATAAAAACAATTTTTTTTTTTCAGAAGCAATGAGAGAGCAATGAGCAATAGAGGAGTAAGAATATTGAAATCGGGTGTAACCGACTTTGTAATACTCGTTTAGAGTGAAATTTTAAAAGACGTGTGAATATTTTATTATACTATAGCGCTTAAAGAATCAATTATATCATCAAACCGATTCAGAAATACAGAAGATACAGAAGTTATTCAACAAAACTTGTGGTAAAATTCAACAAATTTCACAAGCCAAGAAACAGCAAGCGCAAGCAGTACATCCAGGTGCACACACATATGTGTGTGTGCGTTAAATGTGTGTAACGACAGCTCGCAGCTGGGCTCAGGGTATCTCCGAGCGGGTGTTCCCGACTTGAGCAGTCTTTCTTCTTTACCTATAAAAAGGTTTGCGGAAATTTATAGTACCCAATGAATATTTTATAAAAATACTCAGCTTTATGTTTTTCTATTTCTTGTTTGTGCCAAATTCCTTAATAAATGTAAAATGTTCTTATATCTGATTTTTAAGTCGTCCATGCATAATGAATGTGTGTAAAAAGTTCTTTATAAGTACATGTATACCAGTGGACAGACCTTAATACATCTATAAGACTCTCTAATACCACATCTCTAAATACAGTCGTATCCCGATAACTTAACATTTTTATGAATTACAGGAGTTTTTGAAATATCGGGGTTTTAACTTAACAAGGTTCAAGAAAAAAAATATGATAACGTGGCTTTTCAATTTCAGCTGATTTTATTTAAGTTATTTATTAATTATTTACATCTTACTGATAATTTAAATAGGAAAATAAAAAGGGAAACATAAAATATTATAAGCTTTAAAAAAGTTTGTATTTTTTTATTTGATTTGATATATATTAACTGAATGAGACCAAGATCAGCTTTCTAGCTTTTGTAGTTTTCGAGATCGCTGTGAACAGACGGATGGCTTTATCAAGTCAGCTTGTCGTCTTGATCAAGAATATATATATACTTTATGGGGTCGGTCGCTTCCTCCTGCCTCTTACATACATTTGACAAAACTAACCTAGGGTATAAAAAAATACAGCAAGGCGACAAAATTGCCAAAAGTCAACTAACAACGTTTTTTGTTACGTTTTGCATTACGAAATTTAGGAGGTTTTGAAAATAAATTACAATATATAAGAGGTGTTTTGTTTATTGAATTGCAAATAAACTATGAATAAACGAGGGTACCAAAATGTATAGAAATTTTACGGATTAACAAGGTTTTTCAGGGAACAGCAGTTTCTTACTAATTACTGAGGTTGTCAATTTATCGGAGTACAAATTATCGCTATTTGATTGTTTGTTGATTGGACTGTATGTTCTTTTAAGGTAAGAACACTAAGAATACAAAATGTTAAATATAAATAATAAAACCGAAAAGCCTACAAGAGTTTTACAATTTTCCAATAACATCAAAGGCACAATGGAGATATATTATTTGCCTGCCCGGCCTGTTATGCCCTAATCACAGCTAATCGTTGTCAGTGACGTTAGTAGTGAAAATATATATTCTTGATTGTAGAGACTAAGACATCATTGTTATTGGAATACGTCAGATAATACTAGTCCAAATGGACTCAAGGTTTCGCAAATATGTTGCCGGTAAAGACCCGCCGGGACAATCCCCTCATTTAGTCGCTTACGCTCCCACTTAATGGGGGTCTAGACACTTCTGACACAAATGCGTCAGGTTCTAAGCAAGCCTCTATGTATATCTTTCAGACACTGTCTGACATTTAATAAAAAAAAGATGGCAATTGCTTAGCTGCGTAAATTTCTTCGTGGTTTGTCAACGACGCGTCGTTGGCGTCATTGCTGACGGTGCGTGTTGTTATTGTCTGGGACGTGAGTAGGTGTGAAGCACTTGAGACAGTCGTGAGAGCACATATTGAGACAGGTGGAAGAAGTCTCACTCATTGTTTTTTTCTTCTTTTGTTTTTTTTTTCGTAAATGCGAGTATGGTTGTCGTTGTCACTGCAGTTGCAGCAGACGCACTATATCAATTTAATACGATTCGGATAGTGAAAATGCTTTTTGAAATAAATATATCCTAGTATCTCATCAGGGTAAGCCCTTAAAGCTATCCTAGTGAACGTACCTCAAATTAAACCCTTAAGAAACGGTTCGTTGAACTCAATAACTCGATATGCAATACCCAATAACCAACACCTCTGTCGAAAACTGTCCAGTCAGCTCAGAAAGTGCGATAAATGCCACTATAGGGTGCAAGTAAAATGGACGAAGCAGACAAAAGAAGCCCATTAAATTAAAGCTGCATTAACAGCTAAATAAAAACATCAGCAACGTTAAAGACGAGTGGTTTCAGTTGCCACTGCAAGAAGGCATCATATTTCGTCACAGACGAAAAGAGGTTCAGTAATGAGTATATGTCATAGGGAATCCCAGCAAAGACAACGGCCTAAAGCCGGAATCGGAGTGTAACAGTTAAGTGACTTTCTCGTAGAGCAATCCAAACAATACGATTAAAACTTTTTTTTAATAAGTTGTTTACCTTAAATGTTGTTTGTTACTAAGTAAACCTAGCCATGATATATTGTACGAACGAGTTTAATGCAAAGAGCTTTAAAGCTATAGTGACCACAGCTAGATAACATTGATTGTAAATGCTATTAAATCAAGTAATAGACGCATATAATGTATTTGTTTTTATTTTGTTATAATTGTTTGCATCATATCTCGCATATTATGATAATCTGTAATCTGCTTTGTTAATTTTAGATTGAAAAAAACTAATTGTGTAATTTAAACTTTAAAAAAAGAATTCAAGATTTTTGGAATATTAATAAAAGTACAGGGTATTTTTCTTTTGATGGTACAGGTAAAACAAATAAAGAAAGAAGTAATAGTACAATACTATTAGCCTAATGCTAATGCAAATGCAGATGCGCGATATACACAGCTATCTGTTATACAAAAACTATAATTTCGACGGATCGTAAATTACAATAATCTATGTAAATGTGTGAAAATTAGATGTTTCTTACGTACTTTACTCTATAATAATTAGTTGATTAGGGTTGCTCAGTTCCGCTCCGAATAAAAGAAGCAAACGCAAACACAGTCCGGTTGACTTTAAAGTAAAACTGAATGGAGCTTTGGATCCAGTAATTAATTGAAGGCAAATACTTTTGCCGTCTCATTTTCATGTTTTATTTCAGATAAACGCGCATATTATAACAATTTAAAACCACGCAGCTAACCACAATCTTAGAGACGTGGGTGATAAGCATGTTCTAAGCAACTGACTCAACTTTAAAATCGCAAAATACAAGGAAATACGGGGCACAGGGTTACAGATACTGAGGACTGTAGCATGGTGCGACTTAATGTTGCCGAGCAACAAAGTAGCAGCAACATCGCCGTCAGCACCAGCAGCAGCATTAGCAACAGTAGCAACAACACCCACATCACTGGCGACAGCAACAATGTGGTCAGCTGCTCAACAACAGCATCGTCCACGACGAGCCTGAATTGCAATTCCGATTCCAATTCCAATTCCAACTCCGCCTCGCCTGCCAGCAACATCGAAATGTTGCAGAATACACCGGTGTCGGCATCGCAGCAACATTCGCAGCTAGCACCATCGCTGGCTGCGCCGTCGTCACAGTTGCAGCAGCAGCAACACTCGCCCTCAGACGGCGGTTCCACCAACTGTGCGCTGCCATTATCGTCGCCACTTCTGCAGCAAACGGTGACACCGCCACAGGGTGCCCAAATAGTGCCGCCAGTCTGTGCGCTACATCATCCGCAACAGCAGCTAGCTCTGATTGCAGCTATGCAACATCACCATCATATGCTGCAGCCTCCGCCGCCGCCGTCTAACCATGCCATTCACCATGGATCGACCCCGTCAGCGCCACACGCGCAGCATCCTCAGCTCCACGAGAATGGGCACGGAGGCATCTCGCCCAACTGCAGCTCTGGCGACTCTTCGGCCAGCAGTGTTAGCAGCGTGTCAAGTAATAGCGGCAGCCAGGGAAATGGCGCAAGTAATGGAACCAATGGCATCGGTCCAGCGGGACCAGCCCCGCTGCCTCCTGGGCCATTATATATACAATACCCCAGCGAGTTCTTTCCATCGGAATACTACATTGCACCGCACCCGCACGAGGGTATATGTCCACAACATCCGCACCATCCGCACGCGCACCAGCATCATCATCAGCCCATGTGCGCCATCTCGGCGGAATATGGTGAGTTATCCCATCGAACTTTCATCCGCGTAACGGCTGCTTATGACAGCTAGCGTAATAATCGCATAAGTGCCACTCTGACAGCCGCCAAACTTCTCAATTCGTCACGAAACTTTGTAAAGTTTTTGCTGGCTCTGATTTTCGTTATATTCTAAGATTGGATAAGGCACTGGACAGTTCTACGAACTCTTAAGCTGCCAAATAATTTTGTCTTCGTCTGTGGCTTCAGATTCTATACTGATGCACATAAAATACCCTGTAGGAGATTTGAGTTGTTCAACTGAACAACAACAACCTTTATTCTCAACTGATTCTAGACTATTCAAGTGACTACGATAGCCGACAAAATTACAGCAATCAAGATAATATTGCTAAAGTCGAGGTTGAACATAATGTTTTTCTTATTTACAGTGCTATGTAATAAAATAAATTCAAGCAAAAATAAATTATGTTGAGTCCATAACAACTTAAAATTGTATAATAAATCAGCTGCTACTGAACTAAAAAATTACTAAAACACCCTGAATAGCACGTGTGCAGGAACCATGAATATGGATTATCTAAATATAATATTTCAAACTATCTGTAAATTTCGCATTCACATTTTGACTCCCCTTTGTAGTTTCTTTGACATTAGCATTCCACGATTAACGCCCACATGAACATTAAGCCGACACAAAGTTATTTACTGAAACTGGTTCGAACCAAGCCTGCAACAATATCAAGTCAAGGTACCGTTTTGATGGCATTTGGGTCAATGGCAGTGACAGTGTTAAAGCCATACCTTGTTTGGCTTTCCAAATTGTAAAGAAAAAATTTAATATAGGCACAAAAATTTAATCAATTCTGTTTTACGCAACCCAGAATCCTCAATCCTTCACATTTTTAATAAATGAGTGTCGTTAACCCTAATTAGACTGTTTCATGAGGCTTCTGCCTCAGATTGACGCAACCCGTTGAGAGACTGAAACTTAGTCGGTGATAAAGAAACTAAATTTCAAACCATATCTACACAGCAAATTGCTATAATACTATTTTAC
The DNA here is from genome assembly GCA_004149465.1 of Drosophila nigromelanica. Classification (NCBI taxonomy): domain Eukaryota; kingdom Metazoa; phylum Arthropoda; class Insecta; order Diptera; family Drosophilidae; genus Drosophila; species Drosophila nigromelanica. The sequence goes on along the minus strand of SCDS01000343.1, from coordinate 24,458 downwards.
TAATTGACAAATTCAATTCAACTCTCAGCAACAGCCGCAGCTCACAGAACTAATTAAATTTGCATGTGGCTTCGTCCTTCACACACGGGGTGGAGCCCAAATGGAGCCAAGAAGCTAAGGCATATGCTTCTATTCCTGTTCATAATTTACAATTACGTGCATGTGTAAATTGCTTTTGACTACCTAACCGCTCCCCAAAAACTACTCCCGTCTCAAACGCCGTTCGTGTCGGTGGTTATTCTTTTACACTCCCACTATCCTTGCTCTCGTTGAAGTTAATCGAATAAACTTACAATAAAGAAGAAATACCCTGTACCCTGTATTTTTGTGCGAAACGTTCGGGTTCAATTTCCACTCTCGAAATTAAACGGTTGTTGGAGTTGGTGTCTATCGCGCAGTTTTGGTGTTAATTATACGGTAGGTCCCATGTTAAAGTTTTTTATACTCCACGCTCCACTACTTCACTACTCAACTTACATCATGATAAGAAGTATACGCTTATCACTGCGGACGGAAGTACGTGCTAGTAGAGGGCATAAACGACGTGTGCAAACGCGGCTAGTAATATATATGCGAACTTTAGAAGTTTTGCTACGATATTCTAGCGAGATCGAGCTATATAACGATCAAAAGGTTAAGACTAAACATATAACATACCACAACATATGATAGCTCATCTAGTTCATCGCTTATAGAGCTGTAAGTAATTCGAATATAAATTGGTATTTCTGCAATAATGTATACAATTCGTTCAAAATCGATAACTCGTCCAAAAACTATTAATTATATTCGTTCTCGAAGTGGTACTAGTATATAGGGTTTGTGTAAAAACGACTGCAGCGTTCTTACTTGATTTTCTCTCAACAGATCGAGAGATGCATAAGGCATTTTCCGTCCTCACACAAAAAAAAAATAATAACAAGTATGAACTCTGCAGTCGGGCGTTACCGACTGCGTTATACTCGTTCTATTAATTATTAATGTTATTTTGAAAAATTTCGGTATTTTGTAATTTGTGCGATGCGGGGGTGGGTGGCTTTAGCTTTAAAACTGTGGGAGATTTCTTTACTTGCTATTTGCGGGAGCGGGAGCTAGTGCTGGAGGGGATGAGGTTGGGGCGGTCCTGGAAATTTGTACCGATCTTTAAACGAGATGTCCAGTTATCTATCTTTAAAATTTGGTGACTCTAGCTTAAAAACTGTTGAAGATATAGGCATTCCCGACTTTTTAGGGCAAGGCCGTTCTAGTAGGCTTGGCCGGGATATCCAAAGTGCAATCTGTGGGGGAGGTCACCAGCTATCTACATACCATATGTTGTCGCTCTATCCTTAAAATTGTTTGAAGTATTCATCTTTTATCGATTTGCGATTTGAGGTGTATCGACATGTTATCGAATTACCAACCTCCCAGTGGGCGTGCTCCCTGCCAGTTTCGTGGGTAGCTTTCACATACATACAGTATATGTTCTAGAACACATTTTAAATATAAGGAAGTTTTTGAGTCAACTGCAAATTGCTTAGTAAACTTGAAAAATAAGCACCAGGACAGAAATTATTATCTCAATTCCACTCAATTTCTTGGGGAGTGAGGACTGCAGTCACATTTACACATTGTAACAATAAAGACAACATTTAGACCAGTTTTTGGGCTTCATCGATTCGATTTTCGTTGCCGCTCACTGCCTTGTACATAAATTATCGTATATGTTTCCTTTGCGTTCGTCGGAGCTGTCCGTCTAATCTGTAAAGTAATAATTTTTAATTAACTCATTGGGTGCGACGGCAAATATGGCCCGCACATTACCCACAGTCTACATATTTTCAAAACTCATGTAATTTCTCCAGTAGTTGTCGATTATCTCATTTTGTTTCATAATGCCTACCCTTTGCTCTTCGACTTTTTGGATGTATTGACTTTTAGTGTCATTATTACACTATGTTCATATTAAGATGTGTGAATAAGGGTATATTATTAAAGTCCATAAAATGAAGAATATTATCTCTTGATCATCATCAGAGACGATCTAGCCTGGTCTCTCCGTAGCATAAACGTATTTTGAACATGCTTCTTATCATGCCGAACATGTTCATATTTTCATCAGTACTTTCGTAAACCTAATTTCTGTCTGGCTGTCCCCTGAAATCGGGAAATCTATACTAGCATATACCTGTTTTAGGTATGACTTTAAGATTTTTTGGTTACGCCCTCTGAACCTTGGCAACCTTGGTTTAAGAGTTAATTGCACAAAATTTGGCAGTTCTTATTTGGTTATCAATATTTTCTTTGGGTGATCTAATTTCATATTTTATGTTTATATTTTTCTATATCTACTTTTCTTATCTTGTTATCTTCCATTCTTCAATCGGTACCCAGACGCGTCGTATATCGTTGCCGATAAATCTTGATATATGAAACTATAGATTGAGATATAAATGGCATTTCCTTTCTAGCTTGCTAGTTTATGCAATGTCAAAGCTCGGAGCAAACCGCACCTGTGAACTATATAACAGTAACAAAAAAATCCTCGAGACGATGCAGAATATACAACAAAAGAAGTTTTTATCTACGTTTAATCTCAGCTTTCAACAATCAACAATGCATTTCAAAGGCTGCCCATACTTGGCTAGTCAAATATTTTTAGTTCAGCGCTGGTGCATTGCTCCAATTTGTGTTTGTTGTTTGTAGCTGCATTCAGAAAATACACAATCAGGTCATTGAGCGTGTTCCTTGGCAACCTGCTGCTGATGTCACGGCAGTCAGATTACAAATTTTAACTACAAAGCCGTAAGATTCAATTACACCTAAAACGAAAGACATCATCCGGCCGGTAGCCTTCTCCCTTGAGCCAAAAAAAACAGGTCCTAACAAATAGAATTAATTTATATTTCATATTACTGCTTTGGCGCTACAGTAATAGTGTATCTAAAAGTGCGAAAGACCTACTGAGTCTTAAATTTATGCATGTCTTCTGCTCTTAAGCGTGGTGTAAGTCTGTAGCATAGATTATAAGGATTTCGTGGTGCAAACTTCTTTCTGCTAATGACAACACAGACGCAAAAGGCTGTCAAAGCCAAGTGACAAATTGCAGACCAGTAGCTGGATATGGTCTGTAGAGGCGGCGGATTGACGAAAAGTGAAAAGAAAATACGAGTCCTCAACAGCGACAGCAACATGAACCAGCGAAAATTGTTGACACATTTTGTAATTGACTTAAGCTGCATCTCGTAAAATACCTAACGCCATTGTTTTATAATGCACTAGCCAAATTGCCAAAACATACTAGAAATTTTAATATAATCCAAACCTGTTAGGATAACAATTTTGTATCACAATTATAATCATAGCTGCCAGACTACAGGTGTATTTTTGGTAAATTACAAAAGCGTTACAATTAAAGTAAAAAGCTGTTGCTGACAAGTTCGTTTAAATTTTGTATGTATAAATAATTATGAGCTTTATTTTCAAATTTTCCTTTACTATATATATTAAATTTTTAATATTATAAGAGTTGCTTTCTTGTCTTGTCTTTAGTAACATTTATTCATAGGCATTTCTTATATATCGTATTTTACGACGTGTCGGGACGTATTTTATTCCACATAAATGTGCTTTCAGTGTTTGAAAATATTTATATGTGTACGATATAAAACGACCTGCCCTTAACCGTCTTGACATTTGTGACCCTGACCATTGCACCCCACTGCGCAAACAAACAATTACAGTAATAAAATTGTTACTTAAATAGGTATACAGAGAAGCACTCATTCTCTTCTTCCTCTCTATTAGTTAAAAAGTCTATTGTTTGTTACCTCTGACTCATTGTTAAGTATGTGTTCAATTTACTTCAGTTGTGCTTATTTGCATATTATCTGCTCTCAAAACAAGTTTAATAAACTGAAAATTATGCGCGTTTTAGAAGCAAAAAAAAAAAAATTGAATCGTCAAGCGTTAGCCAACCAACTCTTTAAAAGTGACAACGTTTGCAATTACCTACAATGGGTCACAGGTTATTTTATGATTACTTTTTTCTTCTTTGATATGTTCAGTGACATAAAACGAACATAACTAATTGCAAATACAAATTTTATATGTTTTTATACATCTCTAATTCTTATTACAAGTAATTTAACATGTAAAATACCTCGCAGATAGGTTGAGGGTATCTTCTAGTCGGGCGTTCCCAATTATAGCAATCGTACTTGTTATATCGTGCTATTAATTTGTAGCAGTGCGTCTTAACTTAAAAGTTTTCGTGTAAGATCGACTTTTTGAAACGTATTGACTACTTTTCAAGATACTTAGATATAATAACCATTAGACCACAATTTTAAAATTATGCGTTTAATGCGTATTTTATTTGCACAACTCTTCCGTTGGCTTACTGCGTTTTCCGTTGGGTATTCGTGAAATATACGTATGTGTTGTTGCCACAGTCATTTAGACAAGGCAACGTAAACACTTACGTCAACACATACTCAAAGATATTTTATCTTGCCGGATATGACCTTGCAAATGGTCACAAGACTCGAGAACCATTGGGACGCCTCTGGTTCACCTTTTGGTTTCGTTTAACGTGCAAATTATTCTCTTTATGAGTAGCACAATATTACACAGTGTCCAATGTTGACACACACCAGTGTGTCTAGACCATAGAACAGCCATAAAATAAGTCTACAAACTTTGAAATTAAACAATATCAGTTGACAACACTAAAACAGTGTACACATAAATCTTTAAATACACACGCACAGATGCATAGAAAATGGCGACGAGCAGTTTAAATGTATGTATGAATGTCTTTTTATTTGTGCTTATTATTTGAGCATATTTCATGTGTCTTTTGAATGCCTTTTATTTATATCGTCGCATTTTTCTTAACTTTGGTGAAAAAATTGCAGCCAGAATGGCAGCGCCAGTTCAGCGCAGCTTTCATTTGATTTGTGTTACTCTTGTCTTGTTTTTGTTGTTGTCGTTGTTGTTGTTGTTGTCACTACTGCTGCTGTTGTCTAGGGCCACTTATAGCCCAAGCGCCCAACGAGTTCAACAACCGACAAAAAAGGAGGAGCAATTCAAAAAATTGGCATCAAACAACAGAACTTACTTTAGATAAACGGAGCGAAGGATGGTGTAGTGATGACGAACGAAGCAGGGACCGTAGCAAATGGCAACTCACATGCAATGTGCATTAATATTGTAACTCTACCATCTTCCATCACTCTCTAGCTCGCTCTCTCACTGTTACACATACAAACCCAGTTGGTCCATCTCCATCTCCTGCTTCAGCTTGGCAAGCTGAGTACTATTCATGTGATTCTCCGTTTCTGAGGTTGCTGCTGCTGTTGGGTGTGCTCTTTTCGTCGTCTCACTTGTGATGTACCCATTGAAAATGGGAAACCTGCACAAAAGGCGAAAGAGGGCATCTCCGATCCCATATATTTTTGATCAGCACACTCGATCCTGACGATCGCGTCTATCTGTATAAATGCGTCGATCCGAAAAATAATAACAACTCGAGGAACAAAGCTATATTGCATATAAATGATCATATAACACTCCCCGTGTCTTCAAAACTAATGTGAATATTGAATCTCCAGCCTCCGGGGTTTTAAACCAAATCTCAGATAATATACGATTTTAAATCAGGAAATTGTTTAGCTACCTCAAATGTTTAATTTGTATACCCTGAACCCATTGAAAGAAAGGGTAGAAAGGGTGTAATAGTATATTCTTGAACAGGACGACGAGCTAAGTTGATTTAGCCATGTCCGTCTGTCCGTCCGTCTGTATGAAGGCATCGATCTCTGAAACTACAAAAACTAGTGACCTAAACTTTTTGACTCTAGATTCTTAACCTATAAGCGGAACAAGTTACAATTTTTTTTAATATCTTGCCCCGTTTTGTTAATACTGAAAAAAATATAAATAGATGCAGATTTATCATATTTTGGGTACCTCCCAATCGCTCCTAATATCTAAAAACAACCCAAAATCAAATACTACAGACTACTTGGGTTGCTCTTATTGCTCTTATTAAGTTCTGAAAATTTCATAACGAAATTTCATACTTTTAGTTATGAAATATATCAAGAATTAAGTTTCTATTATGTATGTCTGTACGATTGCAAGGAAAGTAAAGACAGATTTCAGGGTTCAGGATATATTCCTTCTTCCTTGTTATTTTTATACCCTGATCCCATTAAAAATTGGTAAAAAGGGTATAATGGTTTTGTGCAAATGTATGTAACAGGCAGAAGAAGGTATCTCCGACCCCACAAAGTATACATATTCTTGATCAGGATCAACAGCCGAGTCGATTTAGCTATGACTGTCTGTCTATACGTCCGTCAGTCTGTCCGTCCGTCTGTATGAACGCGTCGATCTAGGAAACTGTAGGAGCTAGAAACTTAAACTTTTTGATTTTAGGTCTGGCACGCGCAGATCAAGTTGGTTTCAAATGATCGATAGCTTTTACCGTTTTTCTAAAACCGATAAAAATCTACAACAACCCCAAATTTTTTTAAACTTTTTTCGAAGTATTTGAGAACTAAGAATCTAAAAAGTTTAATTAAAATTACATTTTTAGTTAAGTATTTATTGTAACTCATAACAATAGCTTCTAATTTCACATTGTTCTATCGCTCTTCTTTTGCAGGTAAGCGTTACTCAAAAATTACTCAATACACTTGCAAACCTAGTATTCTCAAGTGTAAATGTAAGTGACACCGCTTTTAATTATCGGCTGCAGGCAAAACTTTTGTGTATGATTTGGAATAGTATTTCTGCAAACTAACTGGGCCAAGTCTCGGTGTGTTTACCTTTCCAATTCAGCGCGTGGTGGTACATGGACAAGGTCAGACAGACAAAGGTTCAACTTTTTGCAATTGTGTCATCATGGGGACGGGATACCTCAACCCCATTTGCTTACAGCGTATCTTTCGACTTGGCAAGCAGACGCCTGGGTTGTCTGCAAATCTTCCAACTTTATACTCGCGAATGCGGCCATTTAACGAGGTCAGGGTAAAGCCATATCTTGTTTTGATCACGGGTGTGGCGAGAACTCCGCAGCGGTCAAGATGATGTCACTACACTTCGAAAAAAAACATCGTCTTAAGCCTAAGAACAAGCGGACAACGAATCGTACGGTTTCGTTATCAAATTTGAAGAACACTTCGTCTTTAGATACTCTTAAACGTTTTATTTCATAATTACCTGGTAGTGTTATGTATATAAAAACTAAATTCTTAAATGGAGACCATTACAAAAACTTTCGTATCCAAAATACGCGTAACACGTTTCTTAATCTAAGTACGATTCGTAATTTTACTTCTTGACTTGATTTATGTACAAAACTCATGATTTATCTTTGATTATACTTAGCTTGCTGACTGAATCAGCGAAATTTTGATTTAACGCAATCACACTTGGAAGGTAAAACCGTAAAAGAAACTGTAATAGTTTCTCAAAGTATTTACTTTAGCACTTGTGTTTTAAATTTTAGCGCATGACCAATAACATTCAAGGCAGTTGGTTGAAGTTGTATAACCTAAGGCCGATTCATTTGGTATGATATATGCATGACATTGTTTCAAAAAAATGTATTTTATTAAAAAAAATTAAAAGTCTACATATATAAACAAGTAAGAACTCGTTCTCAGTGTAATAGCTTAAGAAAGTTGAAAACAGTCTTGATTATTATTGTTAATTTTGAAAAATATGCATTTTTGAAATCTGTAGGGAAGAAAGTGGGCGTGACCGAAAATTTTCAGCTTGCTTTTTAAAGGAGGAGTTATGGATTTTATTGAATTGCGTCCAGTAGGCGGAGCCAAAAAATCCTAACACTTACGCGGTTATTTACGAGAATATAGTCAAAATTTCAAATGTCTAGCTTTAATAGCGGAGAAAAAAATTGCGTCCATACGAACGGATTACAAAAATATATATGATATATATATTTTTTTTTCAAAATAACGGTGGGAAAGCTGAAAGTTCGGACAGACCCAATGACTGCACTCTTTGTTAGAGTATGTTTTAGGTAGCGCTGACTCACATCATGTGTTCACGTTGATTATTAAATTAGGTGTATATCCACAGCGGTTTTCATTCATAAAACACTTTGCCGCAATCAGCAGTCAACAGCTTAAAGTATTTTAACACACGTGTTAGCAGCCATGCACTTTAATACATTATCTAAAAAAATAATTCTAAAACAGCCGTAGGTCCACAAAACATTAGCTAAATGATTCATCTGGCATCTGGCATCGAATTGCTTATAATTAAAGTTTCAGGTATTACCTGGAAGTAACCAGCCATATAAAATAAACTGTCGCAACAGAATTTCTAAACTTAACTGGTTGCTCAAACATCGCAGCAAACTATCGGTAGCCTGGAAGCGGACCATTTATTTAGTTTGTATGGCCCCTATCTGAAGATACGCAATTCAAATCTGACCCTGTTATTACGTAGGATGAGTTGCCCCATTCTCTTTAAATTCCTTTGGTCAAAGACACGACAAATCACGAGTCTACTCACGCCCCTACACCCACCTGACTGATCGTGATACTCACAGTTTGTCATTAAGATCTCTCCACTAAAATCAATTTATTACTAAAGCACCGTTTTTAGTTAACCTAAATAAAATCCTGGCGATTAATGTAACCTATTGTTCATAAGGGAAGGGGTCCTTAAAAATCATTAAAAGATAGTTAAAACAACAAAAAAGTTTAAATCGTTCGTTTAGGGTTATTTGGTTACTTGGTATTTCAAATGAACCTTATTATTTTAAATACAATTACACAAAAAGTAAAGTTTTAAAAAACGTTTAACGCCGAAAGACGTTATGTTAAAATTAATTCAATATGCTTATCATTTAAGCACTTTTGTGAATTAGATATTCAGCAGTCTAATTGGATCTAAATTTAAATAAAAATAACTCTAATTGATAAGACTTTATCTATATATTTTGAAAATAGCGTAATTATATAAAATAAAATACCTTAAAAACAAAATACTTATGATATCATAACATAGCTATTCGGTACTGTCCGACCAGGACTATTATATTAAAGTATTCATACTAAATTCAATTTGGTGTCGCTAGCTTTTATATTCTTCGAAAAGACCTATTAAAATTTGAGATTGTCGGTCTTAGTTTTTTAAGCAGATAATATTTTTAAAAATAATTGCTGCTAGTCATTATCGAATTATTTGTGTGTACTGATTCTCCTTCGCTCGGCAAGCTTTGATTTGTGATTTTATTGTGTTTTGTTTAAGTCACGGTTCTGTCAACTAGTTGCGGTATCCACTCTCCTCCCATTTTTTTCCTCGAACGTTGCCAAACAATTTATGAGCACCGCTACGGCGGTTTAGCTAAAATAAACACGTGCGAAGAGTCGTTATTGTTTGTAGATGCATTCATGAAATTTAATATTCAAGCAACGACAGATTCTGCAAATAAAAAGATTTCGAGTTTCAAGTTATTTATAAAAGCGACCAGTCAGTCTGCTGTCATCCAGCTACCTGTTAAACCTCACTAGAAATGTGTAGGCAATTAATTTTAATACTTAACATTCAATTGTTCTTTGAGCGCTGCTGCACTCTCACAAACACAATTTATTGCCTATTCTCTTTTATTTTAGATAATCAGAAATTTTAATTTTGTCGCAATAGGTATATTTATAACGAATATAACACTCTCAATTTGGTGCCTATAACTATTAGATTCGCTCAGATGTGGTTGAAATCGATTTGTATCGATATTAGTAAAACGGGGCAATATATCGAAATAAATGGTAAACTTGTTCTGCGTATTGATAAGAAGAATCTAAAGTCAAAAAGTTTAGGTCTCTAGCTTTTGTGGTTCCCAGATCACTAAGTTCATACAGACGGGTGGGCAGACGGACATGACTAAATCACCTCAGCTCATCGTCCTGATAAAGAATATATATACTTTATGGCATTGCAGATGCCTTCTGCCTATTACATACATTTCAACAAAACCATTATACCCTTTTTACCCATTTTCAATGGGTTCAGGGTATAAAAAGTAATCAGAATCGGATTCAAAAGTAATCATGACCATGTTGCCAAAATTAGTTTGAACGGTTTTTTTTTTAATTTATAAAAATAAAATAAGGTCTTGAGTTCCGAGTATTAACATTCTATACGAAGCTCTGCGCCCCTAAGCTGTTTAACATTAATTAAGTTTGAGTTTAAGCGCAGACAGTTGTCGCCCCAACACATGCGCCTTGTAGTCAGTTTACTGTCTGCGGGCCAAATGCTAAATCCCACCCCGTCTACACCCGCACATAAATCCCCAATCCTTAAGACTCAACGCTTAACTAATTGCAGCGTTTTAACACTTGGGAGCTCGCCGGAGGTGACTATCAGTTTTTGTTTCACTGTAAATTACACCAGGCGCAGTCAGACAATCCCTGCTTATTAAATGGATTGCATTTTCAGCTATTGTTATCAACTATCATCAATTCTACTTTCTAACGTTATGCGTCAATGCACTAAACCGACATTTTTACACCTATGCGGAGGCTACGCAGACTGCTTTTACGGCTGATTAGGTCACGCTTCAACATTACCAATATATGTATACACCTATTCTAATGTGCACATGTAGTCGGGCAACTGGCGTGATCAATTTTCTGCAACGTGTATTTGGCTTGTCGAGTATTCCGTCTTATAAAGCATAAATAGGTATAATAATATACCTATATTTATTTTTGGTCTATTTGTCTATTTGGCACAAGAATAAAAACTGAAATCGTAGATTTTTCAAAAGACCTGTGTGTTTAAGGGGTTTTCATGTAAATTATAATTTTGACGGGGCTATATCAGATATATTAGGGATGCTCAATTTGGGCTGAAAAGGCACAAGAATTATTGTTTATATCCTGAAGCCATTAAAAATGGGTAAACATGTTGGCATCTGTATAAACGCAGCGAACTTGGAACCACTATTCATTTATATTTTGGATATCTTATTCCATTATCATGTATATCGATATTAAGGCATAGTTTTTTTTCGAATTTCTTAGAGACCATATGAGCTAGAGTCACCAGCATTCTCGTATAGCTTACGCAGATCAAGAAAATTTCGTTCTTGGATATTCGACCCAAATATGAAAAAACTCAATTCAAGAACATTGCACTTTTGTTTCTACATAGTCTTGAAATGATCTTTTTACGTCCTTAAACTAAGTTTTTACCACCACTGCTGTTGTAGTCGCAAACAATAATGCAATATTATTAAAATGTAATAATAATTCTTTAAAAAGCGGAAAGATATTAAAAGTACCAATGCTTGGACCGAGCCTATTACACTTGGCCGTAACTTTGCTGTCGTTTTCGTGGTCACATGTGAAAGTAAAACGAGTTATCAACCAAATAACTTTGTGAAAACTAGATTACGAAACCGATAAATTTAGATTGCAACGTTGCCGTACATGCTGTAAAATATTTACGGTGTTGAATAAAAATTATTGGAATTTGGGTCTTCTACAGTAGGAAGAGGACAACGACACAAAAAATAACATTTTTACTTTTCTTATGAGTATCGTGACTTCAAAAAATATTAAAATATAAACAACATTGTTTCCTATTTATTTTGAGTAACCTTAAATTTAAACATAAAAACATTTTGTATTACTAAGTCTCAATTTTCAAGTTAATATTTTGGGGTTACAATTTTAGAATCACTATTCCAATTATCTAGAATGCGCTGCACGTTTTATTCGAATGCATTGTTCCTTAATACTTCCTTAATACTTCAAACCAACACTCTGTTTTTTAAAAATTTATAGAATCAATTAAAAATTAGTCACACCTTTTCCGAAAATTTGTTGAATCTATACAGATAGATCCCGTCTTTCAATCCGCCATATTTTATATATTTTGCTATAATTGAGTGATTTTAAAGGTATACCATAATAACTTTAGAATTATATACAGAGGTGTGTTGTCTGGTTTAATTACTTACATTACCTTTGCTATACCCTGAAAGCAACTGGTTTTCTGTTTCTTATTTGAAAAACTGATCTTTATTGTGTACTAAAACATCTTCCTTTCTCGTATACTCGCAGGTCCAACAGCCGTTCAAATGGTGTCCCACAATCGTCCGCCACCAACAATGACGGTGCCAGTGCAAGTCCCACCATACGTTAACGAGAATGGAACCCTGACTCATGTTGTGCTGCCACCTCAGCAATACCAGCAGTTGCATACCGGACAAGGCCATCTGCATGCAGCGCCATTTGTAAGTAACACTTTAAAACCTAATTATTATATCTATATATATGTATATATATATGTATATATACATATATAGTAGTTTCGTCTTAGTACGAAAGTGACTACTAGTGCTTAATTTTGGAAAATTTGATCCCCAAGCCCGGAACATGGTGAAAACCCGTTGTACGAAAGATTTTTGTTTTTCATCCGATCTTAATCCAAAGTTCTATATGAAAATTCAGGAATGACTGTATACCATTTTTTTTTTTAAATTACCCCGCTAGGTGAAAATGAGATATGGGTTGTATGGGTGAAGGTTTGATTTTCATTTTCAACATTTTAAAATTTTCGAAATATCCGCTTGAAAGGCAGGAAAACTCACGGAAAATGATTCCATTAAACCTTTTTATACCCTTAACCCATTGGATATGGAGAAAAATCGTATAATGGTTTATTTTAGTAAAGTGTAATTCTTAGTTCGAATCTGGCTTATTTGATAACTGCTTAATGTGTTCAGATGTATCAATTTATCCTGCTCCAGATATATCCTTAGAGGGTTTGCATAGTCTGTTCTTCTTGGATCTGAACCCTTTTGTAGGTTAAGCTGGGTCACCCAAAAACTAAGGCGAAACTGCAGCTCCTGGTGGCCAATCTCACCGGACATCACACAGTTGAAAATTTCACAAATATTAATAATATACTATAGTGGGCACTTCCAAACAATTTAACTGACGCAGGTTAACACGAGTATATGACCAGAGTTTGAAGTCACGAGCCTCAATAGCTTATGAGTTATATTACCATACGTTTTTATCAAACAAAACCGGATCCAGGTAATGCTTTCTTAGAAGCTGGCAATGGGGTTAACCCAGCCAAATGTTAATTTCAAATGTCGTGTCGTAAAAACAACAATAGCTACAGTAAGTTATGAATTACAATTGCAAAGCTTCCAGGGCAAAACTATCTTAAATACAGTACAAATAAAACTTATTTAATAATAAGAACGCTGCAATCGGTCGTTATCGAGTGCTTTATTTTCACGGTATTAATTAGTATTGTTATTTTGAAACATTTTCGTTTTTTTTTTGTAATTTGTGTGGGTGCGGGGTTGCAGGTACGGGTGTGGCGGAAATTTTTTGGCTAGATCTTTAGAAGAGGTGTTGCGAAAACTGTTTGCCAAATTTCGGAGTTGTAGATTTTCGCGCCCGTTATAAACTTTCAAAATTTGGTGACTTTAGCTCTAATACTGTTGGAGCTATTCATTTTGGCGCTTTGCGGGGCTCGACGCGTGGCCAAAATTGTTATACCGATCTTTAAAGGGGGTGTTTCAGTGGGTGCGGTCGACATATCAAGGTTCCAATATTTGCCACCTTTCTACATACCAAATTTCGTGACTCTAGCTTTAAAATAATGTGCATTATACATGTGTTATCAATTGGAGCTGTCAGGTACATCTATCTTTGCGATCACGGAGGCGGCAGGAAACTTCTGAAGTTTCTGCTGTGGTTTGGAGAGTATTCCAGAAATACCTATGCCAAAATTCGTGCCGCTAGCACTGTGGGAGATATTGGCATTTCAGATTTGTCATGACGTCCTAGTCATGTCCTGCATATAAAATTTGGTGACTCTAGTTTTAATTAAATTTCTTAGATTTTATCGATTTGCGGTTTTTCGTGTTATCGGTTAGCCACGCGAGTATATATTGAAAATATCAAGTCTTTAGCTTAAATAGCGGTGAAAAAATTGCGTTCGTACGGACAGACGGACAGAAAGGCGGATATTGCACAAACTCAATATACTCTTTTCACTTCGTGAATGAGACTAAAACAAAGGTAAAATCTAATGCACATTAATAAATATAGTTTTCAATTAACCTCATAATTTTCTGCCGCAGTCACCGTTTTGCATGCATAGAACATTAATTGGCGCGTACGTGCATTTCATTAATTTACACGTGTATGTTAATATTATTTTGCTTGCTTCGGCATTGTGTCGCACTCAAGCAACTGAGTGGTTGTCCGCATTTTTTAATTGACTATAGAAAACAATGGTCGAGGCGAAGGTGTGGAAATGTGCAAGAAAAGTGCAATGTATAATATTTAAGACATTTAATTGATGAATAGTTTAATGTGCGTTTGCAATCACTTTTTAGTCTATACGTTCATAATTTGCATATTTCTTAGTTTTGCCAAACGAACTTTTGGACGAAAACTTGTATATGTATTACATTTCCAAATTCAAATTCTTAAAATGTTTACATCTAAGAAACCAATTTTTTGAGTTCAAATTTTAATGTACTCATTTTAACTGTTATTTCTTCTGTTAAGATTTAATTTGTAAATTTAAAAAAACAGGCAATCGGCGCCATCACCCACCTCATAATGTGAATTTACCTATATCCGAACAATATGTTAAAGCTATTTGAAGTAGATAGGTAAAATTTACCTGATACACTAACTTTTAGTGTATGTATTGTTGTGTTTTGACGAAGCTGCCAAATAAAAAAGCAAATAAATTAAAATAACAACAATAATTTATATGCATACGTGTATTTTATCCATCATACATATGCATTGACATTTAATTTAAGTCATTTTTTCAATAAAGTTTAGATTTGCTTTCGGCACCAGTCACCCACTGTCATTTATATGTAGAGCAGTAGGAAGAGCATTGGCGACGACAGAAATAAAATTGATTGGGTTTTTGGAACTTGTGTAGTGCAGTGCATGGATTTATTATCTTTATTAGAATTTAAATCAAGCTTTTATATTTCTTTAATGATACATATATACTATATACTCTATGTATGTCTTTTAAAAGTTTAGTACTTTTCGTTGGTTTTTTATTTTTTCTTTTGAATTTATTTATATAAACATGACAAAAATATCTAATATGACAAAACCTCGAATATTTCACAGCAACTTAAGAGGCAGATAAGATTTCGAATTAAATTTACATATTTCACTTCTTAATAGTTTATGCGCTTTAGTTTAAGCAAACCTTTATTTGTGTATTTTGTACAGAGGCTTTTGCCGCGTGTTTGTGTTATTTGGCCCACGAAGATTCTGGCTACAGAATAGCCCCTAGTCGGGCATACCAACTAAAGCACTTTTACCTGTTACACTTAATTGTATGATTAACAGCAATGCAGATTTATCAATTTTCAGTATAAAGAATATATGAAAAACACTAAGATGATCACCCTTATCTAAGGTTTATAGTGTATGCAAAATGTTTGGACAATTTGTTAATTTTAAATATACCTGATACTTTATATATTGCGTTATTCAATTTGGCTCTAATGTTGTTTTGTCATATTATCAAGTAGTACTGTTAAAAATGACTTGGAATTATTTAAATGCGCGCGCAGCGTTCGTGGGATTCAATTTACTGTTACCTATCTATAGAACAGCGTTGCCGGAGTCGGTTTGTAGTGATGTATTCGTATCGATATCGAGACAGACAATACAGAGATATTATTTATAAGCTAAACGAAATTGCAATAAATAACAATTTGAATCGAATCAGCTTGGTTCTTGTATTCCAACTAATTATTTCCAAGCACGAATCTCCACAATGTCATTCCACTATTATCAGAGTCTTAACAGGCTCATTTGAGCACAACAGCGACTTAACATTAACATAACATATTTATTGCTTGTGCGTACCAGTTAAAGCGATGAGACAACGGGACATTTAATTTAATATAAGTAATACTAGAAATTGAATGTCAAACGATACCAAAAACTAGCGATTCGACAAATATGCGGACATAACTTCCTGCCTCGATAGTGATAAGATCTGTGTGTCGGTTTTGCGCGATTGTTTATCAGCACACAGTTGGCGTTGGTTTCTATATGTACATATAGCTGCTCGTTGACGTGGTTATTTCGAGCACAGTTGCTGTGAAATGAAGTCGCTGAAGATTGAATTGACGACGACCACGTCGACAACAAAACAATTAGTATTTATTGTACCAAGTCTAACTAAGCTACTAGTCTACTAAGCTACCCGTTTGCTTGCAGATAAGCACCAATGGCACATCGCATTTCTATACGCCGCTGCCTGGCTATCCTTCAGGCCCTGGACCGGCGGGCAATGGGCCGCCGCAATTCCATATGACAGCACCGCCGCCTCTGTCGGGTGCCCAACAGCAGCCGACGAGCACGGCGGGCGGCGGAGCACCACCGCCGGCGGCACAACCGCATTTGCATCCACCCCACTCGCCGTCGCCGCCCAACTACAGGGACGAGCGCAGTCAGCGACAGCACACGAAGCTGCTGCGCAAACTGGAGAAGCAGCGCGAGTTAAGTGAGTGTATTCAGAATAAGTATAAAATATGTAAATGAAATAAACTGTTGTTTGCATTCTAGACTCAACCATGTCCACGCCCACGCATTCGCCCTCTCCGCGTCGCAGTGACCTCAATGGGCATTACAACAACAACAACAATAACAACAACATTCCACTGGCCCAGCACCAACACAACAATCACATGCACAGCCATGGACGTCGCCCGACGCACCAACAGCAACAGCAGCCACAATCCGCAGCTGGCCAGCAGCAACGCAACGTCAGCAACGTGGCCAACACCGTTGCTGGTCAGCAGGTGGCTGCCACATCGATGCCACAGCGCACGGGAAGTAGTGTGGGCGGCGCCAGTTCCGTGGGCACCTCGGAGGATGGGGAGGACGCCGAGGACGAGGAGAACTACCAAGCGTTGGTTGTGGAGCAGATCTCGGCTATCGATAAGCCGGAGGTGATCGACGTCAGCTCACGCACGGCGAAAATCATTTGGGTGCCACCGTCGAGCAGCACGGACGCGCAGCTGGTGAATGCGCGCGACCTGCGCTACCAAGTGCTGCTCAGTGATACGGGAAAGCACTGCAAATACAAGAGCCTTTACCGCGGCGAAGCGTGCGAGTGCATTGTGCAGGACCTGCAGCCGGGGCAGGAGTATTTGGTGCGGCTGCAGGTGCACTATCAGCAGCTGCAAGGCAGCGTTAGCGAGCCCGCCGAGTTCAAAACGCCGGCGTGCGAGCCGGACCAGCCGCTGCCACCGAAGCTGGTGTCGCGCACCAAGAACTCCATGAATCTGCGCTGGACGGCGCCGGCGGCCAACGGGGCGGCCATCCAGCATTACCTGCTGGAGTATGACGAGGGGCGCGGCAATGCGCTGCGGTTTGTCGAGCTGGCCAAAATCAAGGCCAAGCATTACGTGCTCAACAAACTGCAATCGACGACCGTCTATAGCTTTCGCCTGGCCGCCGTTAACGAAATCGGCCAGTCGACATATTCACAGGTGAGCAGCTTCAGCACAGCTGGCAATCCGCCCACAGCGCCTTTGGCCCCCCAGTTGCAGGCGTGCAGCTCCAGCACGCTGCGTCTCGTCTGGGAGCGACGGCCCCAGGACGGGGACTTCCTGCTGCAGTTGCAGGACGCCGAGTCCGGACATGGTTACCTGAACAGCTACAAGGGCGGCGAAATACACTATGAATGTCTGCAGCTGCGCCGCGCCACCAGCTATCAATTTCGACTGCGGGCCGAAAACGATGCCGGCGTCTCGCCCTGGTCGCCGGAGGTGACTTATAGTACCGCTGCCGAGCGGCCCGGTCGGCCGGGCAAGCCACATGCCAAGGGCAAGATACACGGGACCCATTTCAAAGCGCGTTGGGATCCCCCAACGGACACCGGCGGAGCCGATATATTCCGTTACCATCTGGAGCTAAGTGCCGGATCGAGCTTTGAGCGCATTTACACGGGCAGCGAAACCGAAGCGATGTGTGAGCGCCTGCAGCCGGGAATAACCTATCAGTTGCGCGCCTGCTGCGAGGGCCCCGCCGGCCAAAGCCCCTTCTCGGACATTGCCCAGGTGACCACAGAGGCAGTGCCGCCAGGCGCCCCTCCACAGCCCCAGTGCGATGCGCCAACGCCTTATGCGGCTTTGCTGAGGCTCAGCCAGCCGGAGAATAATGGCGGAGCTCCTGTTCTCGAGTTCGAGGCGCAGCTTCGCCACTTGGACGAAACGCAGCCGCAGCCGCAGCCGCTGGCGCCACAAAGCGTTTACCGCGGCAAACAAGACTTCTTTGTGGCACAGCAGCTGGTGCCGGGCGGTCTCTACGAGGCACAGGCGCGTGCCATCAATCGGGCTGGAGCTGGCAGCTGGTCGCAGTGGGTGCGCTTTACAGCGGCCGCAGCACCGCCCGGCGCACCGAATACGCTGCAGGTGCTGGTCAAGTCCGCCACACATTTGAGTGTCACTTGGCAGCCGCCGGCGCTGCTCAACGGATCGGCCGTGAACGGCTACACCTTGCAGAGTGCCAGCCAATCGCTGGATGAGCCGCAGGCGGAACCGCCCAGCGCAGAGTTCAACGCCTGCTACCAGGGTACCCAGACGGTTGTCGATCTGCGCAACCTGACGCCCTACACTCGCTATTTCCTACACGTGCTGGCGAGCAATGCGGCCGGTGCGGGACCTGCAACGGATGTGGTGTGCGTCTCGACGCCCGCTGCAGTGCCGGGCGCTCCGCAGATGCAGGGCTATGAGTTTACCGCCCAGGAGGTGACACTAAACTGGACGCAGCCAGCATCGCATGGCGCTGCTATCTGCAGCTACAACATTGAGTACGGGGAGCGGACGATTGCCACGCCCAACGCCTGTACGCGCTACACGGTGATCGGGCTAACGCCCGAGACCAGTTACAAGTTCCGTGTGCAGGCGGTTAATGCGATCGGTGCCGGAACTTTTAGCGCCTACGCCAAGCTGACGACGCAGCCTGCGCCCCCGTCCCCGCCCAGGCTGGAGTGCAGCGGCTCTGGCCACAACTACATAAAGCTCAAGTGGGGCGAGAGCGGCAAAACGGGCACTTCTAGCAGCGCTGTGCTAAACAGCACTGCTGCTGCAGTTGGTGGTGGCAGCACGGATTTCACCAAGTACTACGTGGAAATGTATGTGGCACGCGCCAAACAGTTCCAGACGGTTTATTCGGGCACCAACTGCATGTGCAAGATTCACAAGCTTCAAGAGCGCAGCAGCTACTCGTTCCGCATTTACGCGCACACGGATCGCGCCGGCGACGGCGAATACTCGGAGGAATATGTGTTCGAGACGAGCGCCACGCTGCCGGCCAATATTAAGGCGCCGCGGGTGGTGCCCGAGAGCAGCGTCTGCCTGCTGGACCAGGCCAGCCAACCGGTCGTGCAACTGACCCTGGAGTGGCAGCACTCGAAGAACAGCTTCAACGATCGCGTTGAGTACGAGCTGCAATACGCTATCATCGTCTCCGACTCGGACTCTTCCAGCTCGCCCAAGGCGCGCAATACTGGTGGCAGCAGCAACGGAGCCCCGTTAGTGCTTAACAATCAGGAGTATCGCCAGCTTTATCGCGGACCCGAGACCAAGTTTACCATTGACAATCTGGCAGCGGGAACCTGTTATCAGTTTCGTGTGTGTCCGGTGCGTGTAACCACCGGCGGAGAGTTGTTCCACGGGCAGCCCTCAATGGCGCTACGTTATCAAGTGCCGCAAGAGCTGGACGCCAGTTCAGCCGCCTGCCACCATCTACATGGATCCACAGTAGCTCCGGCACACACCACACAGCGCGCCAGCCGCAAACTGTCTGCCAACAACGGCTCCGCCAGTGGACTGCATCCGCGTTCAGTGAGCGCATCGGCGATTAGCGGCAACAGTGGCGTCGGAGCGGACTCTCAGGCGATTGGCCGGCTACAGCACGAGCTGTCGGCCGCCAGTTTCAATGCTTGCGGCGATCCGCTGCACCATCATCACCACCACCATCATCACCATCACCCACAGCAGCAGCATCAGCCGTGCGTTTCTGAGGTGACGACTTCGGATCTGGCCTCTGCTCCATCCGCCTCAACTTTGCTGCTGCGCGGCAACAGTGCCGCAGCTCATCACTTGCACCACCAGCATCACTTGCACCACTCCCATCATATGCATCATGCACATTACGCGCACGCCTCCGCCTCCGTTATGGGTACCGCCAACAACAACAACAACAACGGCGTCAGCTGCAGCGTACTCCATGGTGGCTTCATTAGACGCTTCGTCTCCAGGCTAACAGCGCTTTACTACAACAGAAAGCGGCTGAGCGACCAGCAGAAGGCCGTCTTCTTTGTGGTTTCGTTCGTGTTTGTCACCTTTTTGGCCGCCATGCTGGTGCACATGCTTTGTGGCTGAGTGGGTGGTGGGTGGTGGTAGCAGCGAATGTGACTGCCACGTTCCAAAGGTTAACACAAATCATAGTTGGTGTCTCAAAAAAGTGATTTCAATTGACTAGTTGTAATTACATTTGTATTTGTGTTATTTTTATTATACATATATGTATGCATATGTAAAAATCTATTGTATATCTCACAGTAAGAAGACGAACATAAACAAAAACAAAATTCAATTACCCCATAAAACATACACAAACTATTCATCAAAAATGTGAACAACATCAACGATATGAAATGTATGAAATGTACACAATACATACATACATTCTTTAAGAACTTTTGTCGATACAAAATTTATACAATTTACACATGCATACATTGATAGTTAAAATATTGCATTAATGTTTGTACATGAAGCATATGTATAATGGTATTTGTTGTTACTTACTACATATTTAAAATCACAATTATACACAAACATATGTATACTAAACACAAAAATCTCCATATGTGCTATAGCATTTTGTGCAACAAGTTCTCAATGTACATATAAACAAATCCAACAAACAAAACAAAAACGAAAACGAAAAAACAAAAAAAGAGAAAAATATGTAAACTAACCAAGTACTTCTTTAAACCTTCACGAACGCTTTTTAACTATTTACTGGATTCTTGTTGCATGTATATATGTATGTATATGTGCACTGATCACATTTGTATGTGTATGTATGCACTTTAAAATATAAAAAGGAGTTGGAAGGAGAAAAAAAGAATAACGAAAAGTATGAATTTATTAACTATGTTCTATCATAGTATAAAACTGATACGAGCATTATATATATATATATATATATATATATATATATATATATATATATATATATATATGTTTGCAAGTGTATATCTATATTAAAATGTGTAACTATGCAAATGCAAGTATATAGTATCGGTAGTGCTGTACAATTGTTCTCGATAGCCAATCGGTGGATGCTCTTACATCCCAAATAACTAGCCATAGCCCATTCCAAACTATAAACAAACAGTCAAATGGAACTGTGTCCATTTCAAGCTAGTTAAACAACAGACGCTTCTTTCATTCTCTCAACTTTTCATGTGAAATATTACACAATTTATTATATTATACATAAACAAAAATCAATGACACCTATTTAAGGCGGCAATACAAGAGATATCGTAACTTGCGATCTAATTATACCAGTGCTTACAGGAATTATGTCGTGTTTCTTGGCTAATTTTGACCCTGTGCAATGGATATTTAGCAACCCAGCTAGGCGAAGCTCTCATTTATACAAATACACAATATACAACAAATACACAATACAAACAAAACAAAAAATTATATATATATATATATACATACATATACACTTATATAAATAAATATATTTTTTACACAAAAATAAAAAAAAGTATTTAGTATATATAATATAATATTTGAAATTTATAGCCTAATGCAACGCAAAGTGATTTATATTCCAATTATAATTATTTTTTCTAATTAAACAAATTAATGTAATCGTTTCTTTCCATAGTTTAATATGAAAGTTAAAAAATAATGAAAAAAAAAACAAGATATGTATGTTTACATCGGTAAATGGTTACAATATATTAATGATTATATTAGCAAAATATTGTACTATTTGTCGAATTATTTGTTTATTATACAGGCATACATATGTAATGCATATTTATAATAATTATTTGTATATATATATATGTATAGATATATATATACACATGTATATATTTATATATATATATATAAAATAAATGCGATATACAAAAACAGATACGATGTTTTATATATAAATTCTAAAAAATGTATGCACTACATATAGAGATAAGGTGGGCTATATGTTACAATACGGTTCTCTCAGTGTAACGATTTTAGAACTACTCAATAACTGAAATCAAATATTTAAGACTGATCTTGTCAAAAATTATCGCAAGGCGAGAAAAGGGAACGTGTCCAAAAACTAAAATATCCCGATCTCTGTACAGATTTCTTAGGCCTATACCTATCCCCAAAATATGTGGTTCAAGAAATAATGCACATGATACACATGAAACATGATCACAGATGAGTTACTCTGATAGATTCCAACTGGCTATCCATGAAAATATTTATAATTGTCTTCGGTGTAGCGTTTGGACTACCTCTGCTGCCTTCCCTATAACGAAAACTCCCGCCGGGAAAATGCTGCAGTGATCGGGCAGTTAGTACGGCAGCCTAAGTTCTGGCTCTGCATTTTACAACGCTGCACCAATCCGATGACGTTGCTCATTGAAGTACTCTGCCCTACTCCGCATTTCTCCGCCCATCGAGCTGTGTTCAACGTGCGTCATGTTCCCAATTGCGCAGAGACGTTGGGCTGTCGTGCCGCTAGCTCCTTTCCATCAGCTTAAGGTATATGGATTTCTCTGTAGCTTGCCACCTTACCTGGGCGCCATAGAGTAGGATTGGTCGCACTACTGAGATGTATATCCAATGCATCAGTCGTGGCGAGAGGTCCCGTGTACTACTCAGCATCTTTTGTGACACCTATCGAGCGACTGTGGCCTTATTCACCCTCTGTCCAGAACCAGTCCAAGATATTTTATATATTCTTATACTCGTTCACGAAGTGAAAGAGTCAGATAAAGTGTTAAGGATTTTGGGCTGCGCCCATTGGGGGTGTGGCAAACAGATAACACCTAAAATCGCAAATCGACAAAGTCCACAATTTTAAAGCTAGAGTCACCAAGTTTAGAGTAGAGAGTAGAGTTTGGGATATATTTTGCTGGAATGCTCCCCCAAACATCACAAAAGAAATTTTTCGGCCACGCCCCCTCCCTCCCCCGTATTCGCCAAAACCAATATATCTGGCAACTCCAATCGATAACACGTGTATATTTCCCACAATTTTTAATATAGAGCCAGATAGCTGGTGACCTCCCCTAAAAATTGATACCTTGATATCCCGGCCACGCCCACTAGAACGCCCCCGCTTGGCCGGAAATGCCTATATCTCCCACAGTTTTGAAGCTAGAGTTACCACATTTGGAGACTCTAGCTTGGACCCCCACTCTCACCCACCGCCAGCACCACACAAATTACACAATACTGAAATTTTTAAAAATAATAATAATTGAGAACGTGAACGAGTATAACGCAGTCGGTAACCCCCGACTGCCACGTTCTTACTTTTTTTTTGTGTGTTAGTGGTCACTGTTCACCTTTGGCGGGTCCCAACACGGTACTTCGTACAACCTAAGACATGTGGGTGTAGGGACGCGTATAGAGACGCGAAATACGAGATGAAAATAAACCATTTACAATCTATTTGCTAAAGAGCCTAAAAGTAAACACTTAATGCGGGGAGGGGAAGATTCCAAGCTGACCACTTTGTAACTTTTGTTTATGAAAATCATCACAAAGGACTCGGAAGGGTTCATGCAGGGCATAATGAGTTAGAGGACATTCAGCTGCCTGACTGATTGGTTCCTCCAGCTCCGATTACCAAGCTCGACTACCAACGTCGCATCGTCAACTTCTTCGTCGGCGCGAACTGCTCAATCGGCTGCTTCTTCCTACGGCTTGAAGGCCAAGGTCTTACTCAACTCTTCGGCATTAATTGTGTTGTTATTGCTGTCTTCGGGGTTGCCGCTTGTTGAGTCGTAGGTACACACTACGTACGCCCCACGCCATCTTCCCGAATATCGGGTAGAAGATACTTGGCGTCCCTATCGATTTGCAAAAACATGTGTTGTCCCTTTTTATCAAGCTTAGCAACCTGTAGGACCTGCTAAACAGCGTGTGGAAAATTAGCGCCTGTTCATTTCGAACCCACCCGTGGGAAAAGTACTATTGTCTTTAGTACGGAAAGAATCAATTGTAGTATATCTACCCTTCTAGTAATATAAAGTAAAGGGTATATATGTAAGTAAATGCATACATTGTGACACTTTGTCATAATCATAACATACATACAAATAACCAAAAGACCACACATAAACACATAAACTCACAAGCGCATATG
>SCDS01000342.1:0-40700 GCA_004149465.1 Drosophila nigromelanica | reverse complement strand
GCCTCGTGGCGGGGGCCTGCAGGAGCAAGGGCATAACCACCGTCGTCCACCCTCTATGCGGTGGCAGCAACAAGCGGCACCAAATTTAGTAATTAAGCTATGTACAATTGTATCGCCGTTCAATATCAAGGCTGCCTTTTCCGTTGCCGCAACATGAACCGGATGCTTTATGGTCGTATTACCCCTGACCCGATAGGCTACAATAGTCAGATTGCACGCCATTCCCAGCTAGAGCTGCGTCTACTCGGAAAGTGGATGACGATTCCTTTCAAGAGTCAGCAACTAAAAAGCAATTAGCGCAGCATTTACGCGAATTAAATGACGGACCACTCCTTCAGAACGTCCAGTTCGTCCATCAATTGTGGGCGAGGGCGGGTGGCCAGGGGGCGGTTCAATGGCGCCAGCGACGGCACTGACCGTCTCGGAAAATGAAACACGATATTACACTGCAGACACAACGCTAATGCTAGGAGTGGGTGGGGCGGGGTGTGGAGGGTGCTGTCGCTTAACGTCGCCCATTTGTTATTGGCCAATTGTTGGTTCTCTTCTGTCGCGGTTCGTTCGCTTTGTTTGTGGGCTTACTTAATTTGAAAATGTCATCAGCTAGTCTGTTCTTATTGGACTATGATGAGCACTGCGCTGAAGACTCCCATTGGTGTTGTTGCTTGCAGTGGTTTCGTGTGCTTTACTTACTCAGTGCTGTTAGTGGACCCCAGTGAATAAAGCGCCGAAAACCAGATATTTCGGCGCTCATTGTTTAATTATAGTTTTTATGTTGACGACCAAAATGGTAATAAGACGATGAAGCTTTGCATGCGAACAGGTAAACAAACAGCGACCGTGACAGCGTTGCCAGATGGTCGTATTGCAACGCACAATTCATATCGATACCATCGTTGTGTGCAGTCGATTGTAGCGATATTCGCTTGCATTTAGAGTAATTGCAGATTTACAAATGCGGCTGTAATGCGAATTTTTTGTTTGTGTCGAACTCTACCAATTAGTGCATTTTATTTGCGATTACAACAAATTAGACTGTTTATAAAGATTTAACAAATATGCTTCAAGCTATTAAGAAAAAAAACTTTGCGACCTTCATTTGTTGGCCAGAATTTCAAATTTCATGCCATGCTCATGCTTCTCCAGCTCGCTAATAAGGCTGGTCTTGGCAAAGGCGGCTCCAGGGGGCAGGACACCACCGGTGCCTGGCATTTTGTTGCTCTCCCGAAGTATGGTGACCGCCGTGGACAGCAGGGCGACGCATGTAGAGCCGTAGCCGGGATTCGGACCCGATACGCGTACCATTAACGTTTTGGTGGGTGGATCCTTGTATTGATCTGTGCCCTCGGCCAGCCTTTGCGAGCTGGGCCAGCCCGTCGCTTTCATGGTCATCTTAAAGTATGTGCGTTCCATCCGTGATTCGCTAGGTCCATCAGGCGAGACGAAGCCGCCGGAGAATAAGCTGGGATACTTGAGCAGCAGGCTGCGACTGAACTGAAACTTGGACATCAGGCTAAAGAATAAGCCAAAGACAGCGACCATAATGGCCATAAACCACGAGGGAAAACCAATATAGGCGTGCATCTGGACAGGGCGTTTCTTGTCGTGCTCGTAAAGAAAGCGCTGGGAGCGCATAACCACCGAACGATCCGATCCCGGAAAGGGCAAGCACACTTTGTTCACTTCCGTGGAGCGGAATATCAGTGGACGCGCCTTCAAAAGGGGAAAGAACTTGGGCAATCGCTGCGGAAAGAGTTTCTGACGAATGCCGCGCAGCTCGTCCGCGTGCGACAATCCGTAGACGGCGCTCTCCCAGGTGCCGGTGTTGAGGCCAGCCCTGCTGCAGCCCGCATCGGCGCCTTTAACGCCATTAACGAGAAACGTCTCCACGGAGTTGACGACGCCATCGAAGTTTTTCTCCACAAACACGATGCCCATGTCCGCGGGTATGGAATCGAAACCACATGCACTGACCACGTACACACTGCGCTCCTTGGCGCGTTCGTTGTACTTCAGCTGCATCGTCTCCATGTACTGCGGCTCACCGCTAACGTCCACATGATGGGTGCCGGCCTCGATGCAGGCACGGACCACATTCTCTCCGTAGAATCGGTACGGGCCCGTGGTGTTGACAACTATGCGACAGGATTTGGCCATTTCAAGCAGTGAGGCCTCGTCGTTGACGTCGGCAATGATGATGGGTGTCTGTGATAGGTCCTTTTTGGCCTTGGCGCCCATCTCCTTCAGCACCGCCTGCAGCTTCTCCCGATTACGTCCGGCAATGCCCCAGCGCAGATCCTTTAGCACAGATACCGCCTCATAGACGGTATACTTGCCCGTGAAGCCTGTGGCTCCAAATATAATCACATCTAAGCGCTCCGTTGCCATTCTTTGTTCAAGGTCAGTAACGACGTCACAAATGTTGAGCCTGTGTGTGTGCGTGTGAGTTGCTAGTACAAATCAAAGAATTCCTTATCAAAACATGCACTGTCGGATGTTGCTGCGTGTAAGCACTTTGAACTACCATTTAAATGAGCTTTGAAAAAATTATGAGAAAATGATGAGAAACTTACCTGTCCAGCTCTATAGATCAACTTTTAATGGCGCACTTTGCTCACAGGTGTTTAAATCGCACTATGACCGTAGCAATTATCTGGGGTTGGTTACTATTGTCGGTGAGGGGGTTATGAATAATCGGTAGCAATTGATTCTCACTGCACGCATTTGGCGGCTAAGCCTGTGAACAATCGAAACAGTTCGATAGTCGCTGCAGTGAGTAGTTAAAATAGAAATGATTCAAAACATTGGCGAATTTTTATTCGTCCATTTATTATCTTATTCTGTTCTCTGTTGCCGCCACCTAATTGTTGTCACTGCATTACTTACGAACAGCTTATTGCATACTTTATATAAAACACAATTTGTCACGGTGTTATATCGATATCTGTAAGCGGCACAAAATGCAGACAGTAGTGTTGGACATCGTTAATCCTTCAAATTTGTTCCATTATCGTTCATTTTTTGCTTCGTTGAATACGTTAAAATTACATAAATCAATTATCTGATGATTCTTTTTATTTATTTCCTATTCTTATTTTTTTTTATTAAATTTGGTAAATCATATTGATACAATTTTATGGCTTCACACTATATAAGGCAATAACAATGCAAGGTCTCGCAGCCTAGAATACGTTTCAGAATTAAAATCCGCAGGTTTTTTTTTTGCTGATTTGTAAATTTGATACACACTCAAACGAGCAAACCAAACGATAATGGGACACAATATTCTGGAACATAGTTCATTTGTTCAGTGGTTCAATGAACTTGGTCGGAACTATTTGATGCAACTCTAATGCAGACAAACTGAACATGTAAACATCTCCGAAAATGGACAATCCTCGCGAGCATCTTCATTGCCGCAGAAGAGGCTGCACTTACACCACGAATAGGGCGTACAATTTGGAACGTCATGAACGTAACCATGACAAGGGCAAGGTTCCAATATCCCAGTGCCAGCCGTGTCCCCACTGCAAATACGCCGCCGGATCGCTGCACAATTTGATGCGACATATAAGTAAAAAGCACACAGAAGCGACTGTTGAAACAACAACTCTTGTAACCAGTAGCGGACAAGCAAAGGAACACGATGATTTGCCTGCTATGAAGAAGTCACTGATTAATCTCGCACCAATTCCTGAGCTTGACCAACCTCTGGAACAACCCGTGGAATTGTCGCTTTGGCATTGGAGCACACCGCAGCAGCAGGAGAGGAATTTCCTAAGGCGAAGCGGCTTAGAAGCTGAATGTACGATTTTGGAACGGAGCGTCAATCTGTTTAAGTATGTGTCAAAGGTTAAGATACATGTTTAAAAATACAAAAATATTTTACTGCTATTTTCTCAGATTGTACGCGTTGGTGAAAGCGCGCGGAGGAGCTCTCAATGTGGACGAATGGGATGATATAGCAGCAGCCTTGGGCCTGCCCCCAGGCTCAGGCTGTAATGTGGGCGTCAAGTACATGGAGATGGTTTTCGAATTTGAGAAGAAAGATGAAGAGCGTCTGCAAGAATGCCAGGATGTTAAAGACGTACCGTCTTGGTGGGATGACGGGAATTTTATGGTCGATAAAAATAATTATAGGAATGAAGATATTGATTTTAATAGCAAATTGGGGTGGGACTTAAATCTTCCTTCTGTTACCGTTCAAAATGCTATTGTTAAACTGATTTACGACAAGTATTATAGCTATCATTTGCGCAACAGCCAACCATTTCAACGGTTCCACTTGAAGGACTCGTGGCTACGGGCGACTATGTTGAATTATCGAGCGTTAAAAAACAAAATACATTTGAGACATTGCTCTGCCTCCTGACTGCTTAATTTTTCGAGCGATGTCATTATTATTATACCTAAGTTATTCTTAAAACCCCATTAGTTTTTAAATAAAATACCGCCCAATAAAAAATCAAATTTTCACCAAAGTAAAGTTGGCAGCGTGCTCAACCAAATTTATCGAGTAAAGTATCGATATATTTTAGCATTCGTGTATATTCAACATCTTGTATATGCATATACTCACCATGCTGCCTTAGTTCGATATGATACCATCAGCTCAAAAATATCGAGCAGAACATTGTGAATTCTGTTTTAAAGCTGGAAGGTCGTACGTGCGCAGCAATCAGTCGGCAAACTGATTTTCAAAAAAGTAACTTTGTTTAAATATAGATATATAAATTAATGTGAGTGCGTGCGCTTAAAAGTCATTTAAATTTGTGAGCACATATAGGAAGCAGGACTGCGCATTTCGTGATTGGCGGCTGTTCGTTTGTATCTGTGTGCGTGTTTTTCTCTCTCTATCCCTCCGCGCGTGTGTGTGTGTGCGTGTATGTCAGCGGCTGTGTGGCGCGAGAGCAAAAGGAGAATTTGCAAGAAAGAAGAGCCCAGAAGCGGCGTGTGAATCACGAGCAAGCAAAAGCGAGCGTACAAACTGAATCACATCATATTTTCTTTTTGAGCATCTTTAGTAAGATACAGAAGAAGCCGATAAACCATAAAAAACCCCGCACACACAAAATAAAGATTAAGCAATCAAAAGCAATTGATTATTGCAAAAAGCTTAAAACAAGCAGCAG
This sequence comes from Drosophila nigromelanica, assembly GCA_004149465.1. Taxonomy (NCBI): domain Eukaryota; kingdom Metazoa; phylum Arthropoda; class Insecta; order Diptera; family Drosophilidae; genus Drosophila; species Drosophila nigromelanica. The sequence continues at coordinate 35,568 of SCDS01000342.1, read as the reverse complement.
CTGTCTGTCTCAAAATGGAACACGAGGATAACGCGCACTTTGACAATTACTTGCAAAATCGTTTCGCGGAGAGTCTGCAAAATGCTGGGAGCGCTGACGTCGCTGCTGCTGCCGCCGCCGTCGCTGAGCTGGTGCCCAACATTGGGCCGAAGTCTGGTGAGCACGATGACGACGAAGAATGGAAGTACATAAAAGAAGTGCAGCAGAGCGAAAAGCAGCAGCAACAACAACATCAATTCTACGGCGAAAAGTTAAGTGACGCTGACGCCGACGTTGACGTCGCCTTTGGCAATGGTATTGGTGTTGGTGTTGGTAACGGCAACGGCGTCGCTGTTGGCAGCAGCAGCGGTGGCGACGCTTATATGTCGCTCGGCATGGACTTGAGTCTGGGCAATGGCGTCGGCAGCGCAGCCAGCTACAGAAACTATGAAGCCAACCATGATGAAGAAGAAGAGGTCGAGGTGATTAAGCATGATGGTGACTTTTCCAGCAATTCCAATACGACAACAACAACCTCCACCACGGGTGAAATGGAGCCCAATGCAGAGCAGATACAGTCCAATACGGATGAGCAGAAGCAGGTGGAGAACGAGCATGAGCATGAGAATGAAGATGAGGAGGAGCCCAGCTCAGTAGCAACCACCTACGGCACCAGCAGCCTCAGCGAACAACAGCACCCACAGGAGGAGACCAACGATATCCAGTTTGATGACAAGGAGAACGCAGAGCCAAACAACCCAGATCTAGAGCTCGAGCCACATTCGCAGTTAAATCCGAATGCTGTTGAGTTTGTGCCACACTTTGGGTCCCCACCGTCGCCGGCACCGGCAGCGGCTGAACCGCTACAGGCGCTGGGACGGCAATTGTTGGCCGATGATCTGGTTGCGGAGAGTCCACGCAAGGGCGCACGCGACTGCAACATGGACACGATTGCTTTGCCCGACGAGTGTGAGTTCGACACTGGAGCCGACAAGCGTCCGCATGAGCTGGAGCAGGAGGACGACACGTTCCCCGGCGACCAGGAGCTGCCAACGGAACAACTGCAGCAGAATGGCAACAATGACCATCAGGACCCAGAGCAGCGCATCGATCACGGGCCGGAGACCAGCGTTGACTTGGACGCCGACCTGGAGGCCAACTTTGACGGGTCGCAGGCAGAGCAGGATTTATTGCACGCACAGAAATTCCAGACTGATGAGAACGACATCATGAAGCGTTCCATTTATGGCGAGTCCATTGCTAATGCTTCCATTGAGGATATTCTGAACTCGGTGCAGCCGTTGCCGCAGCAGACATCCGGCGAGGAGCCTCTTAAGGAAAAGGAGCTGCTCAACGTGGAGGAAAAGGAGCTCATCTCTCAATCTCCCTCCATTGAGGAGCTGCATCAGCAGCAGTCGATCGATCCCATGCAGGCCTCGTTCTATCTGGAACACACTTCCAGTGATGCATTTTCTCAACAGAATAGGGATCAGGATCAAAGTCTGCTGCTAGACACTAGTGCGCCTATGTTCAGTCCGCTTGAGGATTCGCCACAAGTGGAGGAGGCAACAGAACCACCAACTGCTTCAGCTACAGCCACCACGCTAGAGTTGCAGCCCGAACAGGCGGACATTGTGGACATAACGCCATCGCCGCTTTCCTCCTCCACCGAAGAGAAGCATCTTGTCGAGGAGACCAAGGAACAGCTGGAAGAGCAGCAGCAGGAGCCACTTTTCCTGTCGGACAACGTGGAGAACCATTTCAATGCCGGTGCTTCGCCACAGGTAAGCTTGCAATGTAGAAACTAGAGCTCTATAATAGATGGTCGATACAGTAAAATAATCCTACACCCGGCTACATGCGGCTGTAATATGTGATGTGATGCACTGAAATTTTTGCGACACAGCTTTTGTAGTTCAGACGGACAGATAGATGAACTTGACTTAATAAACTCGCTTAGTATTTGTTTTTTTTTTTTTGTCAAGAAAAACAATTTTACATTTTTAAAATAAAAAAGTTTAAAATTGATGATTAATTGAACATATATATTTTTATTAGTTTCATAAAATGTTGATTATTTTAAATAGTTTTTCCTAAACCAGAAAACAACAATTTTCGAATTTATTTTTATTTATTTATTTTTTTATTTAGCAGAGTTTCAAGAGCTGTATTTTACAAATTTTAACTATAATGCATGTCTCCAATTAGAATAAATATATAAGCCATTCTTATTTGTATTTTTATCAATACATTTTGCAATCATTTAATTTCTTGATGCAATGACACAGAAATACATATTTGTATGCATTCTAGGTTAAAGTCTTATATGTCTTTTTTAAAGATTTTCAAGCCTTGATGAAATTTTGGTGTCGTGTCACGCGGAAAGACAACAAACCGGTGCCATCTCTAAGTTTAACTGAATGACTCATTCGGGGCATATAACGTGTTTGTCAAAAACTTAATTATGTACTCTACAATTGTCCTGCACCTTGGTTATGTTTGTGTGTGTGTGCCGTTTCCGCTGCGTTTCCTTTTTGCTGTCGCTATCGTTGCTACAACAGCCGTCCCATGTGCATATCCTTATCATATGTCTCTCTGCTCACCTGGGCCACGAGAAATCATTAAATTTGTTGGTATACTTGTTCTTCACAGCTGTCTGCGTGCATTTCGGCGCGTCCCTCTCTTTGTGCTTTTTTACGCGCTCTCTTGCCCTTGCTCTCTTCAAGTGCTAATGCAATTTTATAATATCAGGGCCGGGGTGTGTTCCGTTAACTCGCTCGCTTAAGCTCTTTCTCCCTCTCTCTTGCCTTTCCACACGTTTCTGTTCTTGCATACTCCACAGGACACGCAAGTGCTTTTTGTATGTGTGTGCGTATGTGTATGTGTTCGTGTTCATGGTGTTTGGAGCCAAAGTTTAAGCGATATTTGGGTGGGGTTCTCATTATTACTGCGCCTTTAAGCACATGTGTATATAGTCGTGTGCTGGGTGTACTTTAAACTCCATTTTTAAAAATAATTAAGGGCAACCCAAGGGTTGTTGCTGCTGCTGTTTCTTATTTTTATTGCCTTTTTGCTTATGCCACTTCCTCTCTTTGGCGTTTGTGTGGCAGCACTTTATGCTATTGACCTCTTGGCTCTACAGCAAAATATTATTGTCACCATTTGGCCACTTGACTGCTGTTGTTGTTGGTATTGGCACCGTGTTGAAAATGTATCTTTTTGCTGCCGTTGGTATTTGATTTCCGTTCCAATTATATTTAGTGCTACTGGCAGTGCTTGCGGTCAACGATTCGGCTTAATGCATTTCTTGTCTGTATTTACTTGCGTGTGTTAGTGTGAGTGTAGTATAGTGTAATGTAAGAGTGTCTACCAAACTCTACTCAAACTCGCTCCGCTCTCTTGTCTATGGCGCTCTCGCCGTTGTCTGCAATCTGCAGACAACTTCGGCAAGAGTGGCAACCTTTTCGCTTCGTTGCAAATTCCAGCTCCAATGCACACACACACTAACACAGGCTCAGCTTTCATAATTACACAAGCGCTTGGGTTCACTTAATTGGGTCATATACGGTTTTCGCTTGCATAGCACATACATACAGATACACATGCATGTATACTCATACAATTTTTTATGATTTTTTGTTTTTTTTTTAATGTGCTTTGTATTGCACCGCCGCCGCCGCCGCCGATACGGCTCTAGTCGACGCTGCCACTGCTGCTTCTGGGCATTGTTTGTGTTGCTATCGAGCTTCCTGTGGGAGTTTCGTTGTGTGTATAATTTACGCCTGTAACAAAACGCTTTCTTCATGCAGCCCTCTCCCCTTGACCCTTTGTTGTCGTTTTCGCCGCTTGTTTTGCATATTATTTATCTACATGATTTGTGTCTTTTTGCTTATTTATTATTACTTTTTTTTATTTTGCCTAAACAGATGTGTCCATTTACATGTTGATTTGAATACATATTCTTTTTGCTTTTCTTTCACATTATTTCGTGTCCGAGACAAATTTATATTGTTTATTTTCTGTTGTCAACGATAAGCAGAACTACAAGAATAACAACAAGAACAATCAGCGTTATAGACTGCTTGTCGCCAAACGGGGTAGCTAGGTAAATTTGTAAATAAAATAGGGCTCAAAAAACCTGTTGCCAGTCTTATTCACTTTTTTGTTTTATTATAAACCATTTGAAGTGCCATTTGACAGATAAGCTATGAAGGCACTGCCAATTAGTCGATTAATAAAAGCCGTATGCTGTTGGGTAACAATAATAGGTAAATAATTATTTTTCTTGATTAATCAAATAGACAAACTGATTCTTTTTAAGTGCATTAATTTAAATTTAATCGCATTTTGTTGGCGTCTTATCACTGGAATCTATTTATATACATATGTACATAAGACATCAAACGTCTCTATTCAGGCGACAAAAGACCTGAATTTAATCTGTGTAGGTATGCACATATACTTATATTATTTTTAAATGCATCTAGATTCTAGACTGTATACTATATACATTTTCGCTGATAACAAAATTCACGCGTCTATGTTATGACTCAACTGACGGGGCCTGCGCTCTCTGGTTCCCACACACATTCATAAGACTACTGAATAAAATTACAAATTTTATTGTTTCGATTGTTTTTTGTTTTCTGTTGTATCTTTTGCAAACTTTCGCCACAATTCGCATGACATTTGTTTAAACTTGTGTTTAATTAAAATTTGTGCAATTTACATAAATTAGCATCACAGTCATCACAGTCGCCGAGAATTCCATTCAAATGCTTTTATTATTATTATAATTTGTATGACATTTGATGGACAGCAAAAACAAATTTATAAATAAAAACCAACACTATTTTTATTGCTGTAACTGAGCACTTCGCATCCATAAAAATATTTAAAACAGGGCGACCCATGTGTGACTAATACCATAATTCCACGATGCCCAATATATCTTACATTTTGCAATTCCATTAGAAAATGCTTGTTAACGATAACATGTGACAAAATTGGACCTTGCAGCTTTGAATTAAATTTGCGAAACAAAAGGTTGATTTATAGAAAACTTTTAATGTAGATATTGCATTAAGTAGTCAGAATTTATGTTAAAGTTTAAGAAATTTCGGAAATTTGAATAAATAATTTGAATTGTATTTTTCAAAAATGGGATTGAATTTAGTAGCTTTATTATACAGTAAAAGTTATTTTGTACAAACCCTAAAAAGATTATGAATTAAAAGTTAAAAGCTAAAGCTACTACTTCTAATAAGATAATTGCGAAGAGAATGCATATAAAACGAAAAACTGTGAACGGTGTCTAACAGACGCTGTTATTTTGGAGTTGTATTGAACAAAACAATTGTGCCGAAACTTTATGCAGTAAAAATAGAGATAGTAAATTAACTCAATAGAGGCAAACAAACTGGTAATTAAGTCTGAAAATCCATTAAGATTATTAACTCAATTAAAATTGCTAGCTTCTTCACTTTTTGTTCGTATCTAATTTAGTTCACACACACAGAGCATGTTGTTGTTTTTTTTTTCTACAAGCGCCACTCTGGTTGTTGTTGTCGTTGTCGTTGCGATTGCATGCAGTTTGGGCAACGGGTGGTCCAATTTGAGCTCTCTGTAAGCGCATTTGGCGTCGACGCCAATCCTACGCCAGCCTCTTCTACCCACACGAACAAGTGCTTAGAGACTGAGATATGAGTGTGTATTTCTTTGTGTGTGTTTATAAGGAGTGTGCTTATACATATCTTTTCTGCCCACCTAAGTACGAAAGTACGCGAAGTATATGTAATTTAACTGACGCCCAAAATCAGGCCTAAATGCAAAAAGAAGTTTTAAAAAAAATCAGGCGTCAGACAAAGTCAGTAAATAATGTACAAGAGTTGGCCAACTGTGTATGTGCAATTGTGTGTGTGTGTGTTTATGTCTTGTGTGTGTGCGCGCAAAACGAGTTTCATTTTGCGGTCTCAACGAGGAGGCCCCAAAAGCCAAAAGCAGAACAATTGCGAGACAAGCAACGGCGACTGCCAGAAATCTTGCTGCAATATGACTGCTATTGCCATTGTGTGGGTTGACTGAAGTCTGATTGCCAAAACGGCAGGAGCACACGTCTGAAGATGTTGCTGAAGCTGGAGTCATGCCACTAGAAGACATTTTGCGGCGTCTAATTGCGGCATTTTACATTCTGTTCAGTTCAAAAGAAATGGGGATCTGTGCAGCAGCAGAAACTGAAGTGCTTTTTATCTTGCAGATACAATATCTCATTTCGCATGCGGCTGCCTTTGCTGCAAGTCGAATGGCCTCTCTCTCTCCCTCTCTGGCTGTATGCGTTATCTAAATTTACATTGCCATATGGGTATATATATATGTATATACATATATACTTATATGTATTTGTGGGCGACACTTTCGCTTGCTTCGCTCGTGCATCTTGCAGATACTCGCACTTGCAGATACATTTTTTGCTTCCTGCTTCTGCACTGCAATTTATGCATGTTCCTCGCATTTACGACTATATGTTTATTTTTAAAATTCAAACCCCGTGCCAAGTTCAATAGCTTCTCAACAACAACATTTATGTAAACAAAAAAGAAAAAATTTATATATGTAAAAATAATTACTAAAATGGGCGACAAAATACCGCAATGCATTTTGTGGCCCCTGCAGCGCTGACGGGTGACTGCTGCCACAAACAGACTCGTCCTCCTCTTGACGACAAGGCAGTGCAGTCTGCATTTGCCTGAAATAGTCGCCAGTTCGCAACCAGCTCCGGCGGCTATGGTCATAAAAATAGGCTTTAATCATTGGTGCTGGGGTGTCACAGCCAAGTGCTCCAAAAGTGTTTTTAATTGAAAGTCATTTTCAGCCAGGCAAGTTTAGCTTACTCGGCTCTAGCTGTCTCCAGAGGTGATCCATCTCGAAAAACATCAGAGTCCCGGCGACCGATGTAGCAGCATCCAAGTTGCTGCATAGAGAAAACTCCGATTAAGTTGGATTTGCCGCAGGAGCTAATTAAAACGATGTTTCGCAATTTGCCTAATGTTGGGCGTTTTGTATTTTTATACCCTGAACCCATTAAAAACGGTAAAATAATAATGGTAATAATGGGTTTGTACAAATTTATGCAACAAGCAGAAGGAAGCATCTCCGTCCCCATAAAGTATATATATTTTCGATCAGAATCAACAGTCGAGTCGATCGAGCCATGTCCGTCTGCCCGTATGTATATTAGTTAAATAGTTCATATTTTGAAAAGAATAAAATATACCCGAAATTTTAGAGATTGAATGTGACACTCAGTGACAAAATTGTATCATAATTAATCTAACATTATTCAGCTCACTCTATCATAAATGTAAGTGTTGAAATATTTTATATTCCTCATATGTTTGCAAGGGTATTTAATCTTCAACCTAATTAAGATAATTTTTTTATTCGTTCTAATTTTAAAATTGTGATATATATAAAATATAAGTCTGACATAAAATTCTTTATAAGATAAAATATTTTCTGATATGTGAAACGCGCATATACAAATATAGTCTTTGGAATTTATATAATATGACTAACAAAGATGACAACATAATAATGAGCTCATGCCAGCAACAAATTAAAGTACCTATAATCTTTAGAGTATTGTGAAAAAAACTTTCATATCTGCAACAAAAAAGCTCTAAAAGTGTACCGCTGGCCCAGAAGTTAACGTTCAATTAATCACACTCGAGCCGAACATTCCTTGATAAGTTTAAACTATGATATAATAGAAGGAAAGCGCAGCACTAATTTTAGCCAAAATATGTGGCCAAATTCATTGTGAAAGCTGCCACACAGGGTGAACGGGACGACGTATCTATTAGTTGCGAAAAATTCGCCATAAATAAGGTAAATGTATACTACCGTCCAGCCCACCGAATAGCAGGCCTGCAAAGCTTGGTACATGTTGGCCATAAAAAAAAGAAATGTGCAAAAAATTCTAGGAATGATAAATATGATGTCGAACCGGTTTTAGCGCACAGCCCAACCTGCAGGTCAATTTAGTTTAATTAATCGTAAAAAACGTAAAACGAAACGTAACGAAAGAAAAACGGCAAGAAAAGAAAAGATATGTTACCTTAAATAATAAAAATAAAAGACGCCCATCGGCAGGTTGTGAAAAATATGGGCAAGTCATTGACAGTCGCGAGAGGATTTTACTGCATTGCCTTTCAAATTGTCCAGAGCTGATTGCATTTGCCTTGCAATCGCTAGATTTGGCCAAGAGTGTAAAGCACTTGGCAAAGACAACGGCCGCAAACGACAATGGCCATTAGCCGCAAGGCATTTGCCCAGCCCGTGTCTACCGCGGGGCACGGCCAAATGAGTTCTTTAAACTCATAAAGAAAGAAGTGGCAGTGGCAGTTGTAGTTGTAGTTGTTGCTGTATTTGAAGTGGGTCTATGAGAAGCCGAGCCGTACGACTTTTCGAGGCTTAGCCGCGGCTAGCCGTGTTGCCAAACCGAAACAATGTTCGTGTGCTGGCGTGGCCAAGCGACTAGCAGCAGCAGCGTCTAACATGGCCAGGTGTTTTTTTTTATTACTATTACCAACTGCGCTATTAACAATTTCTTTTGGCCTCTAAAACCGCCAGAGAGGAGCCCCTCAGTTAAGTATCTTGAAGTATGTATATCATATTATGAATTTTTCAACATACATACAATGTACATGCTACGTCCAGCTGTCCATCTTAGTTTTGCTTTATAATCTTGGCAATACCTCGGTATACATCTCATTCTCTTTGCCTCGTCGTGAGTCAACCAACATTCAGCCGCTTGGCCAACAAAAGCAGTCAATTTCATGGCAACGGCCATTCTAATGTATCTATCTATCTAACCATTCATGTGGCTGGCTGCAATGTGGTCTAAAGCAGCAACTAGCCGCCTCTTGTGGCCAAGCCGTATTGTAATTGTATCTTTTGGTTCTTTCGTGCGCTGCATTTACGTTGAAAACTTTCACAAAAACGCAGTTGAAACTGTTTCATGTCGGTGCGCCAATATACATTTCATACTCGTTCACGAAGTATATTAGGTATTTGCAATGTCCGTCATGCTGTCCGTATGACCGCAACTTTTTTCGACGCTTTTGAAGATGGAGATAGAGAAGATTTCCCAATAATAACTAAATATGGGATATATTTTACAGGGTAGCTCCCACAAAAATCACAGAAAAATTTTCTTGGCTATGCCCATTCGCGCTGCCGTAACTAGATCGACTCAGTTGTTGATCCTGAACAAGAATACTATACTTTATTGAGTCACAGATGCTTCCTTTTGCCTGTTACAAAACCATTATTACCCATTTTCAATGGGTTCAGGGTATAATTGAGACCGTGAACGAGTATAACGCAGTCGGTAACGCCCGACTGCAGCGTTCTTACTGGTTTTCTCTTTGTTGTTGCACTTCTTGTTTACATATGATATACATACTACATATATATTTCTAATGGATCTTTTAATGCATTTGTTGTATTTTATTTTTATTGTTTTTGTGGCTGCAGTCACTGATGGCTAATAACTTTGATATTGTGGCCGTTTCATTATCACTATTGCTAATAGAGAATAGGCACAATTTGTTGCCCATTTTAAGCCTTTCACTCGACTTCGACTAAGGAAATTAAAGCGCTTCCAATTTATCTTCTAAATCATTTTAAAAATAAATCTTTTTTCAGTACGTTTCAGTAAATCAAAAGCTGCTGCTAATAATTTATATTTTTCGCTACACCTACTTCTTTAATTTTGCTTTAATTCAAAGTTTCAAGTAAATTTGAATGTCCCAAGTGAATTTTTGTGGTTTCTAAACCAAATTACAATAAATATTTTCTCATATATTTTGGACAAGCCTTTCACAAATTTTCCCCAAACAGACAGACAATCTGCATACAACGAGAAAAGGCGCAAATTCAACCGCAGAACAAACGACTCGCAACAGCTCGTTCATCATCATCATCATCTTGATCATAATGAACAACAGACGACAACGTCGCGTTGGGCTTTTCATTGAAACCTGCGAAAAGTATGAAAAATAAACTCTCAAGAGTCCGAAAAGCAACAGCGCAAAATAAAACTTAATTAACTTTCTATTCTTTTGCTTATTTTTAGCGAATGTTTTTATACTCGTTCACGAAGTGAAAATGGCAATGTCCGCCTTGCTGTCCGTATGAAAGCAAAATTTTTCGCAACTATTAAAGCTAGAGACTTGATGTTTTAAATATATACCCATGTGTACCTGCGTCAGATACAATGTTAAAAGTTTTTGGGTGCGCAAATTGATAACACCTGAAATCGCAAAATGATATATAACCCTTTAATATATATATATATATATATATATATATTCTTGGGTAGTATCAATAAGCATAATCAGTCGAGAAATAAGTTTTTGAATAAAAATCTTTTTCTGCTTTTCAAGATTTCGAAGCAAACTTTGCAATTCAGAATGTCCACTATGTCAGTATACATATATGTAAAGGTATTTAATCGTCGGCACTCCGAATACTTTTTAATTTTTTATTTTTGTTTTTATGTGGTTTGTCTAGTCTCTTTTGCAAAAATCTGTTACCATGGCCACTTGCCGGTTTTCCTACACATTTTGCGCTATATCTACATGTTATATATTTTTCTTTACTGCCTATTAATTCTTTCATTAATGGCGTCGCCCATAATTCATTGAGTCAGAGTTAAGTGAGTTGGCGAAGCTGTCGCAGCTTTATTCGCTAATTGTCGAAATTCTATTTTGACTTTCTGGGTCTGTTTTGGCCGACGCAGCACAGCGCCAACTGTTCCCAATTAATTGGAATTCATTGCTGACTAGGCAAAATTATTCGATTTGTAAGTGCAAGCAAGCAGGTTAAAATAAATATCGAGGTGCATTTTTCTAGGATTGAATCACTTCCGCTCTGCAAGCAGAATAATACAAATTAAATGAAAAAAATTATAAATAAGAAATAATAAAGCAAGAAATAAAGTATACACAGAAAAAGCGCCTCTTGTGTTGGTTTCATGCCTCAGCCGCAGCACTTTTTTTATTTTTTGTAAAATAATGAAAATAGCATAAAATTGAGCATTAATCAACATTGGAAGATTAATGATGTGCAGCATGAGCTGCTCTGAAAAAAAAGAAAAGGAAAAACAGAAAAGAAAATCAAAGAGCCAGACAGCAGCTACCAGCATTGGCAACATGATGTTGCGTGCTGCTGTTGCATGTGGTGCGCAATGCCTGTTAGCTCTGCTGTTGCTTGCCACACACACACAAACGCCACACTCAATTTCAACATCATTAGCATTATGTGCCAAGATTAACAGTTTCAGTAACAGTAACAGTGCAGCGAACAGTGATTATTATTGCACAGTTAAGTAGTCGCACCGAAAGAAAGAGAGCGCCAGAGAGTGCACTTTGTATGCTCAATGAATAGTTTTTAGCTCCTTTGCTTTGTGACAACTACATTGAGTGTGCCCAAACTTTTATAAATAGAAATTACATAGACGCACATAATTTTATTAGCATGTGTGTGTATACTGTGTATGTGTGTGTGCAGTGAATTCTATTGCTGTCGCTTTATTTGGCGTTGTTTTTTGTAGTAAACGATCGTTAATTTTTGCCACCGCCCAGCGCGTGCTTATTCATCGAAAGCTCTCCCTTTTCCTCTCTACACATTATTGAGCATTTATTGTTATTATTATATGCACATATTGTCAGCATGCGTATGGCCAAAAACAGTTAGGCCCAACTGTCGCCAACTACATGCCATATTTGAATAGGCTTAATGGCCACTGTCATCTGTTTGTTCGTTCGGTTGCCCAGTTTGGTTTTCTAACGAGCCCAAGTGAGACATCTACTCAAAGCAAGTGATTTGTTGGCTTTGCGCAAAATTTGCGACTCTATAAATTGTCTTCGCATGTTTGTTGTTTGCCAGCTTGGACTTGTTGAGAATTTATTGGCAACGGTAGCGCCTACTGCTCCTGAACGCAGCACACTAGCATACAGGCCCCATGGACAGTCGAAATGCAAATGTGCGCCATCTGTTGAACTTGATTTGTACGAGCTGTTGCTGTTGTTTTTGTTTATGGCACAATTTCGTATTTGATTTTCAGTAATTTGCACGCCGCACACAAACAACAACAAACACCACTCTCCCCACACAGTTTGCTGATCGTGTTCACCTTACCTCACTGCTGCTCTTCTCTCTGAACATACGTTTGCCCTCTTTCGCTCTGCCCACAGTTGACGTCAACGCGCTGGCAATTTTTCGTGCAATTTCTTTTTCTGCGCACTTTTCACAATTATCATCAGCATTAAAATTTACCGTGTGTATGTATGTGAGAAATGGAGACTGAAAATGTTGATGTCATCGTTGCGTTTTGTTGTCGTTTTTTTCTTTGAGCAACTTAAATAAAAGAGAGACAAGCAAACATATGTACATCTATAGTATATGTATGTATGCACAATCATACATAGTCACCCACCAGCAGCGACGTCGTCGTCAATGAATATGTTGAATTCATTGTTGTAGCCGCTGCTGACGAGATTTGCCTGGCGTCGTTGTTAGTCTTAAGTGTCAAAATCATTTGTCAATAATAGAAAGAATCATGCACTTAAATTTGATACCTAAACGCAAACACATATACATATACATATATGTATGTACATGCAAACACATACATACATACATGCAAAACTGAAGTTCGCAAAAAGTTGTTTAGCACAAGAGCAAAACAAGTCGCAATATTTAACAAGCAGGCAGAGGCAGTCTGGCCGGCCGGCGAATTGGCAGCGTCGTAGAGTTGCCAGCTCGTTCGACAATGACGCATATTTTTGGCCCCAAACAATTATCGTGCAAGAGAACGACAATGAGAGAGAGAGAGAGAGAGAGAGAGAGAGTGCAAGTGAGAGGTGGGAAGTGTAAAATGTAGGTTATTTATAAATGGCAATTGCCATCAGATAATTAAAAACCTATAATAAATTAAAAAGAAGCATTGTCCGCTGCATTCAATGAGTCATCAACATCAGAAGCAGCTGACTAAGTTCCGATTTAACCGGTTTAATTTTTTGTTGGTTATTTCTTACTTCATTTTGACTTTAACTTTTTCGGCTTCAGCTCACTTTTAGCCCCATTACGCTTGAGCAACAAAAGAAAGCCAGCAATTGCGCGAGTGGGCCAAAAGTGGGCAGCAGAAACCGACAAAACACCGGCAATCGCGGGCAACAGCGGCCCCAACTGGTGGCATTTGCTGGTCAATGACATTTTAAAGCGGCTACAAATGCGACGGCGACTGCGACTGCGACTACGACTGCTGCTGCTGCTGCTGCGGTCTTACGTTGCGTGCTAGAAGAAAAGTGCCGGAAAAAATGTTAACGCTACATTTGTACACCCTGTCGGACACCGACGCCAAAACTAACGCCGAGTCTCAGTACACGCTTCCTGTCATCTGACTTTTTGCTTTGGCTTTGCTGTGTTGTGTCGCGCTGTGTCATCGCTGTTGATTGTAGTTGCTTTTCGTCGTTGTTGTTGTTGTTGTTGTTGTTGTATTTGTTGCTGCTGCTTGCCTAATAGCAGCAATTGTCATGACATTGCCAGCCGTACTGTGCTAGCTGCTTTCTCACTTTCACAAGTTCGCCTCAGCTGCCAACGCTGCTGATGTCATTATCATAATTTGTATGCATTAGTAATTCGAGTTGTTGTGTGTGTGCGTGTGTGTGTGTGTTTGTGTGCTTACAACCCCGCAAATACGTAGACTCACCAGACAGCTGACAAACTGCAGCAGCAGAATTTGCTGTTTGTGGCGCGTGCTTAATTTGAGGGATGTTCCACTCTACTTTCTCTTCAAACCCCCTCTGATCAACATGTGCCGTTTTTATAGCATGCTTCAAGGGGTCACCCCCAATGTGCTCAGTCCGCAGCAGTACTCTTCAGGGAATGATGTCAATTCCTTTAGGTATATGCTATGTGACGTTCAAAGAAATATGACCCTATGTATAATGAAGAAAAAGTAAGATCAATCAAGTCGGGAACACCCGACTCGGACATATTTACACTCATACACACATGTGTGTGTAGGCACATGTATGCACTGCTTGAGCGTGCACTGCTTGTGCCTGCTGCTAAACGGCTTTTGAAATTTCTATCATTTGGTGTAGTACATTTCTTTAATGTCTTCCGTGTTTGTAGCTAACTTGTTGATTTTTTGATTTACGGTACGAACAAATGCCTCGTCTTTAGGTTCTTTTCGTGAACCTGAATTTCCACAGTCTTATTTTAAATAAAAATATTTTATTATTTGTAGCAAAATTGTAACTTTTCTTCTCTCTTTTGTATATATTTAATAATAAAGTTATTAGAATCTTTACGTGAACTCTTATTCTCTTCTTAGGCCAGGCAATATACATACATATAAAAATTGGGTAACATAATGGTTTGATTCGGTTTTGTATTGTATTCCTCATAATAGTTTTTGTTTTTATGATTGAAAGAGTAGTGAATATATCTGGATTCTACCTGTGAAATAAATAAATGAAAAGTATTTTAAAATTCTTGAATGTAAGATAAAAAAGTGAAATTGTATCCATATATTGACTCAAGGCGACATACTTGGCGTAGGGTAATTAATTATATTTGGCAAAACACTTGGTTTAATCGATTTCAAAGTGTTTGTGAGCGCGCAAATTCAGTGTTTATCTTGCTTTCTTACTCATTTTATCTTGGGACAAAAAGAATCTTAAGTTCATTTAGCTGGAAATTCATCGGTTGGGTGATTTATTTTCGCTGGCATTGCCCCAACCATAAATACATCTACTTGAAGATGTAGATATTTGTATTTGTATATATATATATATATACATATAATACAGTTTGTACTTTGTAGGCGCTGCTATTTTTACAGCTTGCACCCAGAGTTTACTTTGAAAGGCGACAGTCAGACACTGACAGGCTGGGGGAATAGACTACAATATATAACACCATAAGTAACATTTTCTTGACGCACAATTGCAAACATACAAAAAAATATATATATAATAAGAAAAGAAAATCTTTCACATGTTCTTGCAACGAAGACCCCAAAAAATGAAAACAGTTCCAGTGATTTCATGGGATCCATGTGCTCCGGCTCATTGCATTTATCGATTTAACAGAGACAGCAGGGCGCGGGCGCGGTGCAGCGGGTGGGGTTGGGCCGGGGGCGGGGCAGATGACGATGTCGACATTGTCTGTGCGTGAAGAGAAACAGCGACAGCCAGACACAGTCCGAATGCTGTTGTTGTTATTGTTTAGTGCTTTTTGTTTTTCGGCAGATTGTTAGTCATCGTCATCATTATCGTCAGCATCATCTGGGGGTATTAACATTTCAAATTCATTGTGAATGATGCATCCCAAGTGCTGTCTTTTTTTCAAGAGTATTGCTCAGTCGGATTACAAGTATTTATTTACAGAATATTTTACTTTTTTTCTCTTTTTCTATTTTGCAGGTGGAGTATGCTGATTTCAATACAGCTACCGGCTATGGAGCTCACAATGAAGAGGCACCTGCTGTGGTCAATAATCCATTTGCAGCGGAGCAGGATTTGGGATTGGATGTGCAGGTCGAGCAGTTTGCAAACGAGCAGAAGGAGAATGTGCAGTCTATGCAGCAACAGCAGGAACAATACTTCCAAGAAGAGCAGCGGGAGCAGTCATTCCAGGAACAGCACTTCCTGGAGGAGCAGCAGCCAAAGCAGCAGGAGGAGCCGCAGCAACACATCCAGGAGGAGCAACAGTTGAACTTCCTGGAGGAGCAACTGCTGAATTTCCATGAGAAGCAGCAGGTGCACTTCCAGGAAGAGCCGCAGCAGTTGCACTTCCATGAAGAGGAGCACCAAGAGAAACAGCAGCAGCACTTCCAAGAACAGCTGCCGGACCAACAAGGGGAGCAACAGCCGTACTTCCAGGAGCAGCAGGATGACTTTATACCCAAGGAGCAGCAACAACAACTTTTGCAGGAGAAGGAACAACAGCAGCGACAGGTGGAGGAGGAGCCAGCTACTAAACAGGAAACACAAACAAACTATAACGAACTACAACTGCAGGATGAACTTGTCGAGGAGGTAACATTCGCCCAGCAGCTCAACACTGAATCCGCACCCTACACCAACGGACTAGCCAGCAACGAGACGCCAGAGCCAGTAATCGAGGAGCCCTCAAAGGTGGTGGCTGGCGAGCCACTAGAAGTGGAGCCGGTTGTGGAGAAGCTGGCTGAGCCCGTGCAACTGGAGAACCCAACTGAGGTGCTCAGCGAGCGCGCAGCTGCCGAGCAGCCAGCTGAAGTGGCGCCAGTGGCAGATGCGGCTGTTGACACAGCAGTGGCTGCCACAGCAGTCGCAGGCGCTGTGGCTGCTGTTGCTGTGGCTGCGGCTGCTACGGCTGTTGGCAAGCCCAAGGCCAAGGCTAGCCCCACTGATGCAGCCAAGAAGCTGGCCGGCAAGACAGCAGCAGCAGCAACAACAACAACAACAACAGGAGCAGCCAAGGCAAAGCCATCGCCTGGCGCCATTACCAAGCGGACAACATCGGGCACAACGGCAGCTGCCGCGCCCAAGTTGGCCACGGCACGCCCACGTACGGCACCAGCTGCTGGCGCAACCAAAACAGCAACAACAGGACCAACAACCACTGCATCCAAGGTGGGCAGCACAGCAACGCGCAAGCCGCTGACTGCCAGCAATACGGTTGGCAAGCCGGCACCGCGGTCCACCACCAGCACATTGGCGAGCGCACGTCCGGCCACAGCACCGATCAGCAAGACCGCCGTTGGCAAAACTGTGGCACGCGGCACGACCACCAACACCATCACTTCAACAACAACAACAACAACAAGCACAGCCCGCAAATTGGGAGCCAATGCGAGCAGCACTGGAGCCGCAGGACTTTCATCGCAGGTCAAGTCGCGCGTGCAGCCGACGGCCAGCAAGCCAGCGTCGAGCAGCAGCCTTGGCGTCACAGCCGCTGCCAAGCCGAAGACGCTCTCGCCGCGTAGCACGGTGGCGTCGACGCTGCGTAAATCGGCGCCCGTGGCAGGCACTGTCAGTGGAGCGCGCAGTCCCGCCAAACCGGCGGCCAATGGTGTGGCCAGGACTGTCAGCAGCACAACCACTACGAGCACCAACACCAGCAGCAGCAGCAGCACTCGCGTCAAATCGGCCACAGCCAATGGCAGCTCCGCAAGCAACACTACTTTAACCACGACTAATACAAAGACTTTTACAGCACGCCCGGCACCCAAATTCACTCATACGGCTCCAAGCAGCGGCGCCAGCAGCGCACGCCGCCCACTTCCTACCACGGGCAGCGGTGCTGCTACCGCGCAGCGCAAAACGTCGCCGCTGAAGAGCGTCTCCAGCTCACCGCTGAAACCGAAAGCCAAAGAAACCGCTAAAACATCACCAGCTGCTGGCATGAAGATAAGACGGCCGACAGGCAACACACCAGCAAAAGAAGCTGCTGCAGCACCACCAGCAGATGAAGCTCTGAAGCCGACTCCTGCTGCTAATGGCACGAACGAACTGGAGGCCGCCAAGCTGGAACCGCTGCCCACCCAGAATGGCAATGGCTTGAACGATGCTCTGGAGGCGGCGCAGGAGGCGCTGCCCAATGTGGAGCCACAGCAGCAGAATCCTGAGGTGTCACTGCTCGATTTCTAGGCAGTCCAAGCTGCAGCTGAAGAGATGAGTTGGAAGATGATTATGGAGAACGAAATAAAAACTACTTTACTAATATTATAAACATATTATGAAAAAGTATTTTGCGCATAAGAAGCAAACTGCGAAATTTGCGTGCGACCCTCGCCCCCAAAGTTGTGGCTCAGTGGAGCGTCCACTTTATATTTTTGATATGCCTTCTCTCCCAATTTCCAACCGCACCTACCGCACCTTTCCAAATCGCTTCCATTTTGGTGTATCACAAATATGATTTTTCCAAGCCCCAAAGTCGATTAGTGTTTTGTGCTATTATGTAAAGGTTTTCCTTTTTGTGTGCTCGCTTTTGCTCATTTACTTACTTTTAGTTCTCTTTTTTAATTTAAACTATTATAATTGTTCCTCACGCTATGTTAATTTTGCTCATGTATTTAACGAAATTTGTAATGTGTCTATTTAAGTTGAAAACGAGAGAAAAAAACTTTTGGAGCGCAAAAAAAAATGAGAAAAAATTTACAAAAAAACTAAGTGTTTTTTATAAAAAAAAACCACACAAAAACATAAAAAACGAAAAATATCGAACAAAAAAATATATATATATTAAACTTATGCAAGAATATGTGGTGTACGTGTAGCAGGAAAAAGTTATAAAGAGTAGCTTGTAGTCGGCATTCTAACACGTAATATTTTAAATATCAAAACTAATCCATGAAAGAAAAAAATCAAAAACGAAAAAAATCTCGCGCAGATAAAAGATACAAATTTGGTCGGAAAATCGTTGGATTCTGAACCACACTGCGCTATAAAAATGTTTGATTATTAAAGAATTTATGTGCTTTTCTACTGTCAACTTTTGGGTAATTCCTTCAAGTGCACTCCCAAACGCACACACATTAACTGTATACGTTCCTCCAACATACATTAAAAAAACAAAAAAACAAAGTTTATACGAAACGCAAACTATTTAGTGTGGTGTTTGAAACTCTTTACCCAGTGTTTTTATATAAAGAAGAAAAAACAGCAAAATTAATACATTTATATTTTTGTTTAAGTTTTCTGGCTTTGATCAAATTTTTAAAAATCAATTTCTTTGTTTCGCAACACTCAGCAACACGCAATTTGATTTGTATTGTATTATTAATTTTTAATTTGTTACTTACGCAACGAGATCAACCGCAACAACAAAAACAACAAGCAGAACATTTAATGTAACTTTGCACACTTTACTTTATGTTTAAAACGATATTACCAATTAAAAACTAAAAAACAAAAAAATCTAAAAAAAAACACTACAACTCTTTTTATTTTGTTTTATTTTTCAATAAATTCTGTTTTTATTTATTTGCCTTAGTCCCAAACAAGTGCTTTAAAAATCCCATTGACCAAAAAATAATTTTTATGAAAAGTTTTCATTATTGTACTAGAGATGGAGAGTTACCAAAGCGTCAACAATTCGAATTTATTGTATGTACTTAAATTATGCATTGAGATACCAATTTTGCCTGCTTTTTTGTAAAAGTTAAAATAAAGACCCACAAAATGGAACCATTTTTAGACGTTAAGTTGCTAGATTTGAATGTTTGCCTATAAAACAATATATATAAATCAAATATACAATACGTCTGCATGCTTATCCATAAGTAAGTAGTCGTACATTTATTATGACACGACTCGTATATATACATATATATATAATAATATGTATACGAATGCATAATCATATTTAGCGCGTTATTCAATTTTCGTTATGGTTTGCATAATCCCGCCCCAGTGCCCTTCACTTTCGTTTGCCTTATTATAAGTAAATTACTAACTTAAAGCTTAAGCTAAATTATAATTATATTTCTTGCTAAATACCTACAAATATGGACAAAATTAAGTTGAAAGGAAATTGAAAAATGACTAATAGAGTTGTAGAGTCGTAGACCGAACCACGCCCTACTGCCCCCTCTCTACTTTGATAACCCCCCAAATGTTCACGGCCGTAATTTGTTAGGCTTGAATTGGCACAGACCCCGTTAAGCTTAGAGAAAGAGACTGATCCAGGTGATTCATTGGCCAACAACTGCTGTAGTTGACTTTGGGGCTGAGCTGTGGGCCCTTATACCGAATACCGTTCGTCGGTTTTATTTTTTTTTTTACGTTGCATTTAGGCCATTAGGCGCATTTAACTAACGAATCAAATAAACATTTTTAACTATTTTATACAAATGAGATGCGATGCAGGAAAACTGAAAGTACTATACACAATACGTACTACTTACATATATACGTAGATCTAAATATTATCCATATACTTACATATATTTAATAATTACAAGCTAAAAGACAAAAAAAAAAATATTAAAAAGAAGAAAATACTAAGGAAAACTTATATCAATATACACATATATTACCAAAAATATACAAGACAACCAAAGTAAAAGAATAAAAGTAAAATTTCATGGTTACATTAACATGCATACATATACCAATAAATATACATACACCAAATATCAAGTCAACAAGTACATATTGTGAACGTGTAGCAACAATTGGATAAATCAACTAAATGAACAGATATTGCAATAAATAAAAAATTTATTACTAATAAATGTTAAATATACAAAATCTACCAAATATTGGAATTATCTTTTTCTTGTAATAACTTAGCGTGTTTACATCTAAATATGTGTACATATATACGAAATTATAAAGTCTTAATATGTACATACATATAAGCTGGATCCACTTAAGATTAATCGAAAAGTTTTTAATTTTTTTTTTTTTTCAGCTTTATCATTTTAAAACAAGCGTGAATAACCTTTAAATTGAGAAACAAAATTTGAACAGGCTGCTTTTTTTTATTTTCTTTGCAGTGAAAAGCACTTTTGAATTGCAATTAAGGCAACTTAACTGAAGTGCTGTTTAAAGTGACTAATAAGGAATTTTCAGTGCGAAAACTATTTTCATGGTTTTTAGACATACTTGAAGAGTCACCAAAAGTGGCAGACGGTTTTCTGATGCCCTTCTCTAAAGATCTATATTTTTTCAAAATAACAATAATAATCAAGACCGTGTTTGGCTGTATTAAGCTGGTATACTGTGAACGAGCATTGCGCAGTCGATTATACCCGACTGCGACGTTTTTACTAGTGAAAAAATCATTTAGGTAATTATTTGTCCTATAGATTGATTCTACATTCAAAATATATTAATATTTGAAAATAAATACTTTTGGAATTTTTTGCTTATTATTTCGAAAACATTTTTTTTCAAAATTTATAATTGCGAATTTTTGTTTTTAATCGATTGATTAGTATAAAAATCAACATGAAAGCCGATTCTGAGGGGTTCAAATTTTTTTCAAAAACCATGCCAAAATTGACAAAAATCTTCGACTAGTGAAGATCTCAGATCCATAACTCCCATACTTCAAACTTCCATAACTTTGTCAAAACTGAACCGATTTTCATGTTTGATGGCATTTTGGTCATGTTTTGTCCACATTTAAAATATATGCATTTTTGAAAATAAATTTTTTTCATTTTTTTTTGTGAAAATATCATCCCCCTTATTCATTTTCGAAAAAAAAAAGTTTTCAAAATTTATAATTGCGAATTTTTGTTTTAATCGATTATTTTAGTCATATTTAGTATAAAAATCAACATTAAACCCGATTCTGAGGGGGTAAATTTTTTTGTCAAAAATCATGCCAAAATTGACAAAAATTTTGACAAGTAAAGCTCTCAGATCCATAGCTCCCATATTTCAAACTTCCATAACTTTGTCAAAACTGAACCGATTTTCACGTTTGACGGCATTTTGGTCACAATTTTGCCTATAAATTGATTCTACATTCAAAATATATTAATTTTTAAAAATAAAGTTTTTTCTAAATTTTTGGTCAAAAAACATGGCCAAATTTGATAAAGAACCCAAATTTTTGGGACCCAGTAGTTTTTGCTTACAAGTTTAAATGTAATATTTTTGATTCAGACGATAAGACCTCTATGCGGCAGTCCCAATAAAGAGTTTTCAATTCCAAACCTTAAACCGATAATTATCGATTTATAGCAATCAAGCACGGAGGGGGCTGGTTAACAACAGCCAAAATTATTTAAAAACAGTTTTGTTAGAGCAATGGCAGATTAACTGTTCTGATCTTACCAAAAAGACATCTGAAATACTAACATTTAATATTAAATCGGTAAATGTGTAAATATGGCTCTTGAAAAACTGGTTCATCATGGATGTAATATTTGTGTAATATTATACTCAGCCAAAGGATCTCATTTACTTTTACTACTACAGTTATTAGCGAATATTTGTATATCAGTTATACATATATATATATAGTCGTAACCCATTTAGCACAGTTATTAATTTATTACGGTGGTAAAAATTTAATTATAAGCAAATGGAGAAGACTTAATCATTCCTAATTGTCATTATAAAAAATGAGCTACTGGTCGCTTTGAACATCGTTATAAATAATTGGGTAATTAGCGCTCCTTGCAGCTACGGTGCTAATAACAACATGCCCCCCTCATTGCAAGGATATCCCTGTGCCGCAGCAAGGAGCGCCGTCATGTATTGTGCTCGTTATGGTTAGTGACCCAACCGCGCCCCCAGCTGATGACCCAGCGAGGCCACTGTTCATTTGCATTGTGCCGCATAGAGGATGGGCCAGAAAAATGCTAAGATGAGAGGACGATGACGACGACAGCGATGCAGTGGGAGCGCCGCTTGTTAGGCATATAGGAGAAAGAGAAATGAAGCGGTTGCGTGTAAAGTCGGTCTGCGTTGGCTAGCATGAATCATTCGAGCGAATACGGTGAGTGCCAAGTGTAATGAATCATGTGCCAAAGGGGCGACGCGATTGTGAAAACGGAGCCGGCAGCAGGCACTCAAAGTGGTTAAACACAAATACTCTATAGGCACATTTGCATTCGCATTCACATCCAAATTTTTGTTTGTACGTGTTGAAAATTTGCAATTTATTCTCGTGGGGTTTTACAATTTTTTATTTGGGCAAACGCTCTGGTCGTAAAGACAGCGAAATTGTGTACAAAAGCGCGCCGACAAATGTTAATAATTAGTGATAGTCGGCACTATTCACACTTTGTTTAATATTCAAATTGAATTCTTGAATATGCGCAGACATTAATTGCCAACTTATAAAACTAAAATCAATGCACTGTTTGGTTTACATTGGGTTCTGGATTACTGTTAAGAACTTAAGACTAGGATATAAGAACTGTTAATGCAGATTAAACATTTTTAGCCTTCTTAAAAGATTTAGGCGCTGAACCATTATCCTGTGCGGGGCGTTTGGTAAAGGGCTTCTTTTGATAGCTATTGTTCCTGTTGTTGTTATTCTTGTTGTCAAATTTATTGAACCTGCCAGGAGCACCAGTTGGTGGCTTTCCATGGAATTTATGCGCGTTGGGTCCACTTCGCTTTGCAAAAATTTTTTGCTTTAACAACGAGTTTGGCTCCAAGAAAATGGGCTGACCCTGCACCACGCGGTCATTGAGAAGAAAAGCCTTGCAGAAGCCATCTTCTGTGACAAATTTGATGAGTGCCCTATTGTTAATCATTTTAATGCTTTCAATTTCTCCAGCATCGTTAAACACCTCAGTCAACTGCTTTTCGTCGACGCCTAATAATAAAAGAAAATCATTATAGGGCAGTCGTACAAAAGATTCAAGAGAAGATTGCCTGTACGCACCAGAGTTTAAGTTGCTCACCAGAACGGTGCGTGGCGAGGTGCTATAATGGTATTTCTCCAATTTAATCTCCAGATCGCCGACAGTCTTGCCCTGCAGCTGCTTCAGCGCCTTCTCGGCCTGTTCGCTGGCTTTGTAAGTTACGAAGCACAGAATGCTGCTGCTGCAGACAATGTCAATATCCACAATTTCGCCGTATTTCTTGAAGGCCTTTTCAATTATATCTGTTTTAAAGGATTCATGATTGCCCGTGTTAGCGACAGTCAACGTGCATTTTGGTGATTTCACCAGCTTGCTCTTGTACGATTCCTCGCAAACAGTGATGAAACGCGAGTGAAAATCACTATTGTGCAATTTTAGCGCCTTGGGCACCGCGTTCACCGAACTGAATCGCAAATACGCAGTGGGATTATAGCGATTGTGGGAAAAGTTGACAAATTCAATGGTGCCGCAATCCTTGAAGTGCTCTTTTATTTGCTCCTTGGTAGCATTTTGCCCAATAAGACCGACGACAACGGTGCGCTGATTTAACTGTTCCTTGTTATGTGGACGAGACACGTACACCACCTGTCCATTAATTATCAGCGATTTTTCCTTGGCAGCAAGTGCGGCGTCAACGGCCTCTGCAGACTCAAAGGCAAGGATCGCATTGTTGCCGCCGGCTTTGCTCTTGACGCGATTAATGACGGCAATCGGTCCAAATTTGGTAAACAGGGCAACCAGATCCACGTGTTTGTACTCTGTCAAATATAAAATACGATATGTAATAAGAAGATAAACGACTAAAAAAACACCCCCTGCAGGCTGCGATCAATACTAAGCGACCGTGCTTGTTCTCCTTTGCTCAACCCACACTATAGAAATTTCATTCCTAATTTATACAATTCATCAATCCCTATTTATGTAAATGTTAATATTCCAGAACATATGCATAACATTTGGTGGCATTAGCTCTTATAAAATGCGAGACATTCTGCAAAAATGATGCCTTAAGGAAACCGATAAATATTGATAAACTTGTTCTGTTTCTGGTATAGAATATAGTTAAACATTTTAGGTGTCTAGTTCTTGCAGTATTCAAGATCGCTGAGTTAAAACTGACCAAACAGCGATGATAAACGTAGCTCGTCGCCCTGATCAATTTGTTTTATGGCGTCATAGATGTTTCATTTGCCTGTTTCAGACATTTGCAAAAACCATTATAGCCCATTTTAAATGTATACAGGGTACAAATCGAGTGAAAGATTTGCCTTACCAATTGGTAGATTGGAAACATATAGCAACTGTTCCTTGGGTGTTTCGGGTGGGATACGGTTAACAGCAACTTTTGGTATGCCTCCCTTTTTGGTTGCCTCTTTCTCGGCTTCTGTGCTTTGCTTGCCAATTGGCGCTTCAGCGGGCTCCTCATCGGAATCGTCGTCCTCATCTTCCTCAGAATCAGCCGCTTTTTTATTAGACTTTGATACCTCACCAGACTCAACTTCATCATCATCATTATCCTCTTCATCATCGTCGTCGTCATCATCCTCTTCGTCATCTTCTTCAGCCTCCGAGTCCACCAAGTCTGCTGCACCTTCCACCTGGTTTAGAAACGAACAACATGTGGAATTTGCATTTTTTTTCATTAAATATTTGCTTACCTCTGAGTTGCTGCCATCGTCGAAGTTGATGCCATTTTGTTCCTCCTCGGCGTCGGAGTCGTCGCTGGTCTCTACCTCCACTTCGGGCTTCTTCACCTCAGCCTGCTTGGCCTTGGGACCGCGTTTGTTGTTGCCCACAGGCTTCTTGGTAGCTGTTTTTTTCTGTGCCATTTTAATGTGATTTTCTTACAAGTGAATCGGCAAACTCTGAACAACGCGTGTTGCGGTATGCTCAAATGCACGTGGAAAAGAACTGTGAAAAAGTGTGACCGTGGCAGGCGACCAAAAAATTACGCATGATGTGGCAACGTTGTACGCCACAAGTGCTGTGTAGTGACTAACTGAACCTGTTAATTTGTGCACTGTGTAACACTGCAAACGGTAGATGGCGACAGAAAAAGTTGTGTGGCGCTGTTGCTCATTAAGTATACATAAAAAAATTAAATTACACACATATTTATTATTGAAAGGTGCCTGAAAACGAAAAGAGCGTGCGAGCAAAAACTAACAGCAGCACCAGCAGCAGTGGCGGCGCACAGTGAGCAGCAGCGTTAACGAGCGACGGCAACAACAACGCAGCAGCAGAGACAGAGACAGAGGCAGAGGCAGTAAGAGCAGCAGCAGCAGCAGAACGTCCAGAACGACGTTGACGGTGACCGCGACGACGACAATGAACACACTGAGCGCTAACACAAACGGAAGCGGAGCTGGATCGACGGGCAGTGGCAATGGCAGCGGTAACGGCGGTGGCGCCACAGCCAATCCGGCCGCAACAACAGCCGGCAGTGCTGGCAGCGGCGCTGGTGGGGGCGGGGGCGGGGGTAGCAGCAGCGGTGGCGGCCTTGATGAGGTCGGCGGCGATGCCAGCTCGCGCAGGCAAGCGACGCGGGTATTCAAGAAGAGCTCATCGAACGGCAAAATCACAGTGTATTTGGGCAAACGCGACTTCGTCGACCACGTCTCGCACGTGGATCCCATTGACGGAGTCGTCTTCATCGATCCGGAGTATGTGAAGGACCGTAAAGTGTTTGGTCAAGTGTTGGCCGCATTTCGATACGGGCGCGAAGATTTGGACGTGCTGGGTCTGACATTTCGCAAGGATTTGTACTTGGCGCACGAACAAATCTATCCACCTATGCAACTGGAACGGCCCATGACCAGACTACAGGAGCGACTCATCAAGAAGCTGGGCCCGAATGCGCATCCATTCTACTTTGAAGTGCCGCCCTACTGCCCGGCGTCCGTGTCGTTGCAGCCAGCGCCGGGCGATGTTGGCAAATCCTGTGGCGTCGACTACGAACTGAAAGCGTTTGTGGGTAAGTTTGTTGAAGAGAAAAATTTGTGTGTGAGAGACAGTGTGTGTGGAGAGTAGCCCGCCTTAATGTTGGTCAGTGTGCAAATGTAAATGTACATACATATGTACATATGTATGTTGTGAATACATATGTACATACATATCTACATTACATATTTGTGTGTGTTAGTTGGCGCATGTGTCACGCGCGGGGTTAATTAATCCAACTGCGTCGACTGCGCAAAATGTCATTTTGTATACCGCCCGTTCGCTGATGACGCAGCGCGGCCACCTAATTGGAATTCGACGCCTCTAATTGGAATTCGACTCTATTGCTGTTCGCTGTCGCAGTCGCTTTAATTAGGTGTCTCTTTGCTGACGTTCAACGTTATTTTTCCCTTCATTGGCACTTACATAAATGCCTGCTTCTTGGAAACTTGACGCAGCTGGGTATCTTTATATTGTTGGTGCTTGGCTCAGCTAAAAAACTACAGCAGCAGTGACCCAAAAGCGTAATTACCGATCACACTCTCCGTCTATCGTGCCGTTCTCCAGTTTTCTCTTACGCCTCTCCTTCTCATTTTGCAACAATAATGAAATTGACAAAAGAAAAAAGAAACAAAAACGCTTGTACAGCGATTTATTGGGAGTTACATGCTCATGTTTGCGTTTCGCACGCGCATTCGCATTTCTCACTTGGGATCTTCTCTCTGCGTTGCGCTGCTCTGCCTTAGCTTTTCTACTGCTGTTGTTGTTGTTGTTGTTGTTTTTATAGCGCACAAATTGCTATCGAGGTAGAAGTTTGCCTGTATGAGTGAATTTGGTATTGTGCTGGTCGCTCTGCTTTGTCCGTTAATGTTTGGTGGTTTTATTGCCCGGCGTCGAGACTCTTATCTACTAGTAATGCCGCCCCCTCTGCCCCTGCCACCATAGCTGCTGCCATTTCCAATTTGTGCGCAATCATAAAAAGATTATTGAAAGCAAACTTAAACCAATTGGCTTTTGGGTGGGCCTCATTGGGCTACTGCTGCACAATGTATGCGAATTTATGGCCCGCCCAAGTGATTAACATTTGCGTTATAGAATATTTACATATGTATGTGTATACACATATAGTACATAAAAATCAAATAATTAAAATCGATAATAAACTATTTTAGAATTTACTCTAAAGTTTTCCAGAACATTAGCAGAGTGACTCGCGAGAACGCTTTCAAAATGATTTTTATATTCACTGAAAAGATCTAAAGATTACATAAACTATTTTTGTGTGGGCACACTGGGAGCGCGGGCAATCAAGTAAAACGCGAAAATCGGTTATGCCCGACTTCAACGTTCTGAGTTGTTTCTTCTTTTTTGTTGTCGAGATAAACAAACTGGTATTATACAGCTATGCAAGTTAAGTTAAGTTTAAAGCTGATCGTACTAAACAGCAACTATCTATATTAGATATTTTCTTAAATCGTTGAAACACATTAATTAATTAGCTCTTAACTACCAACCTGACTAGCTACCAAATGTTTATAGCTACCATATATTTCTACATATTGTACATACATATGTGTATCAATTTGATTGTGTTTCTCGATCAATTGCAAGGGCATCTAGACTTCTGCATTGAGTGTATAAATAGTATAATTGTTTTTATTTACTTGGCATCTGTTGATTTGTTTATTTAATGTGCTCTGCTTTGGGTTAGAGCTGCCATGTTTTTGGCATAAACACTAAAACCTACACAGGCCCCACAGCCATCTCCACAGCAGACGCCAACTAGTCGTTAGATTTATGAGTTCAAAAATGGAAAGTATTTAAATTATTTTCATTTCACTTAAAATGTATGCATAGATCTGGAAATTTGTAAGCAGCTTCCCAGTATAATGGCGTCACGCTTATGCGTCGTTTATTTTTATCCCTTTTCTTGAAAACATCGCATGTGCTGATAGCTTAGCCAGTGAGTCACCTAGTTGCTAAGCTCTGTGTTTTATTTGTGACGCACACAAACAGAGTAGGACACGCCCCCTAACAAAATATGCATTGATATGTGCGAAACATATATACGTGTATGTGATAAATATGTAAATATATCATAAAAACAAGTTGAGTCAAAAGCGCTTACTAATTACTGCTATATGTGTATTTATCTAAAATAGGCGAGCACATTGAGGACAAGCCACACAAACGCAATTCGGTGCGTTTGACAATCCGGAAGGTGATGTATGCACCGTCCAAGGCCGGTGAGCAGCCATCGATTGAGGTAAGCAAGGAGTTCATGATGAAGCCCAATAAAATACACTTGGAAGCGAGCCTGGATAAGGAGCTGTATCATCATGGCGAAAAGATATCGGTTAATGTGCACGTGGCCAACAATTCCAATCGCACCGTCAAGAAAATAAAGGTGTGTGTACGCCAATTCGCCGACATTTGCCTCTTTTCGACGGCCCAATACAAGTCCGTGGTGGCCGAGACTGAGTCAGAGGATGGCTGCAATGTGGCGCCAGGCTTTACGCTCTCCAAGGTGTTCGAGTTGTGCCCCCTGCTCGCGAATAACAAGGATAAATGGGGACTAGCATTGGATGGCCAGTTAAAACATGAGGACACAAATCTGGCTTCTAGTACGCTAATTACCAATCCTGCACAACGCGAAAGCTTGGGCATTTTGGTGCATTACAAAGTGAAGGTGAAGCTTTTAATTGGCTCGCCGCTGTTGGGAGGTGATTTGGTTGCCGAGCTACCATTTACGCTTATGCACCCAAAACCGGAGGAGGAAGAGCCACCGGTGATTGGGGATCGCTCGCCACGTGCTAGCCTGGCAGCGCCGCTACTTAGCCTGGGTGATGCCGGCGACGCAGGCGCTGCGGCATCTACTGCACAAACGCCAAAGGATGTGCCAACCACTACGAACCTCATACAGCTGGACGATGATGAGGCACAAGACGACGATATTATCTTTGAGGACTTTGCGCGCCTGCGCTTAAAGGGCGCCGAAACAGAGGCCTAGACGTTGCCAGCTAAATGTTTGTCCGTTAGTTGTTTTTGGTGTTGCTTCGAGCAACTGCAGTTTTAGATCGGCCCATAGACATGCGTACGCGCTACATTTATTGTCCAACTCTATATATCCAAAAATATGGCATTTGTATCATATGATGTGTACGCGCAGCCTCTGATTGTAAACCTTACATATATATAGGCACGATAAATAGTTTTATATTGCTATCGATATGTGTAGGCCATACGTTCTAGTATTTAAGCTGAAAGTGTACGAATTTTTGCAAATGTGAAATTGTCTAACAAATACACACGAAAAGCCCCTTGAAAAGCCCAGACCAACAAAGACACCTCCACAAGATAAAATTATGCACAAACGTATGCAACTAACTACTGTAATTGTTTTGCCAATGTTTTTTATAATTCAAAAAAAAAAAAGGAAAAACAAAAAGGAAACAACGCGCACATCTTTGTTAAGAGCTATACCATCTATTCAAGTAAGCAGAATTTTAATAAGTTTGCTCTACTCGTTTTGTTGTTAATACGTTTAAACGGGCGGTGCAAGGCTTATAAGCTTTAATTTCAATTTATTTTTGTATTTAGTTTCCGAGCGTATTACGTTTATTTGAACGCGGGAATGTACATACTATACATATGCATAAAATATAATCTTTTATTTTTTATGCAATTCAGCAATAAATTGCAAACAATTGATTGTGAAATCAACACATTTGCAAGTTATGTATAGTGAAAAAGCTTTCCAAATAATTGTATAAATACACATATATACATATAAATATTTATTCTGATTTCTATGCCAAAAATTGGACTTTATGCCGCATAGTTTAAAATTAAGATTTCTTTAGACTGAACCGTAATAAAACGCTGAGACGCTGCTCTTCACGTACATATATTGTTCACAATTCATTACCGATTTCTGTCATTTCTTTATTTTTGCTGGCAATAAATTTATAAAACCTACTTCAATGCACTTACGTTGTAATCTGTATGTTTTCAATAGATAAGAGGCATATTCGAATAATCGCAGTATTAGATAACTCGGAATCTTATCAAAAACACACAGAATAGTTGTTTGTCTATTTGTTATTTGGAAAGTGTGTATATTTCTCGAAAAGCCAATTATTTTTAATTGTTTAACATTCCAGCACGCAATTTTGTGTTTACGCTGTTAGATGGTAAGACGAGGTATGTGGAATGAGTTGGGGCCTTAATACCCAATATAATATCAAGTTTGATGATGTACTCAAATATAATATACGTCAATGTATAACAGATTGGCTTTGTGAATCGAAATTGAGGAAACGAAAATAAACTCGAATAAGAAAAGCAATTTTTAACTAGACAATTTATATATATAAATAATTACTATATTAAATATTTTTAATAAAACTGCTAGCTACCTATCAGAGGCGCAGTAATATAATTTTAAAAAAAGATTTGAATTGTATAAATAATATATTTTTGACATAATTTCTTAAAGCATGTGAACATAAATACAAAGCAGTGTACAATTTAGTTCCTTTTGTTGTTTTGCGCTTAGTAATGAGGAAATAAATGCATGATCTATAATAAATATATTATATGCTACTACTAATATATATCTAAATAATACACGCGATTGTGAAATTAGCTCGAATTTGTTTTCAGTGCTCGAAAAGCAGCAGAAAAATGTAAAATAATAGTGAAAACCAATTGAAAATATATTTTAAATTGCATTTTTATAACGCGTATATTTGTATCTGTAAGATAAACGTACGTAGCATAAGTTTGTTAAAATGTTTTTTTATCATAAAAAAAAACAAAACAAAAATTAAACTAAATTAACATGCAGAAATTAAATATTAACATAAATGTGCATTACAAACTGGTAAAATGGATACAATATAGAACAATTCAAATAATGATGTAGATAAGTCTATAAATGTGAACAAAAATAATATATACATAGCTTTAGTAAATGTACATGAATATGTTTTAAATATGAAGATATATGTACCAACATATGTAGCGCAAATATAAAGCATTTATGTATGTATGTCTAAAACTAAATAAAGTTAATATATTAAAATGAATGTCCCACTAAATCAGCTTATCAAGAGTATGTCATAATTATTTTTAAACATTTTTATAATACATTTTATATTACAAGTGTATTTATACAAAACTAAAAATATAATAAAAAAGAAGGATAAGAGGGGAGAGGCCTTTTGTAGCTGCACAAATTAAGAATACTTATTGTATTTTTTAAGAACATTTTTGTCTGGTACCAAAATGCATTCAATTTGATAAATGTTAATGTTCAATGTATAATTACATATACAAACATTAAACAAACAAATAAGCTATTAGATGAGTGAAGAGTATTATGAGCTATTACCTAGCCCACACAGAAGCCCCCACGTTTATAATCAATGCTAAAGATCTAACCAACTAAAATCTTTGCAAACATTTATAAATATACATTTTTACATATACAATATAAATATTCAATGTACATTATCATTAATAAACAGAATCGAGAATTGGTTGATTATATTGCTAAACTAACCCACGCGTAACACGGATGATAAGTTTTAAAGTCTATAATATATAGTGAAACAAACATGTATGCCTACCTGCATCTAAATAAAGCGTACGATATATAAAATCTATATGAATATGTTCAAATACCTTATGAGCCCTTTAACGAAAAAAAAGCAACATTGAATGTTGTTTTGCAAATGTTATAAATAACAAATAAAAATTACCTAATCTAATTGTTAGCTACTGCCACAAGGTATTGTATGAGAATAAGTTGGAGCTGTGTCCGATATGCCATACCCGAAAGCTTTAGCCAGAGACAAGTGTGAAAACAAAAGTAGGAAATATGTAATATGCTACGTGAAAATGTCATCGATAAAATATCAGTATTTGAAAATATAAATGTTTTATGAATATTCAGTTTTATTTTAACTTTCAATATAATGTACTTTTAAATTTAACTGGTGTCCGACTAATTATAACATTTGTATAATTTCTGTAACTAAATTAGATGTGTAGACAAAGTATAAAGAAATCTGACATCTAGTATTTACAATAGGGCAACACAAATATATGTATAACAAAATACATTTTATTTTAACTGTCATCGTTGTTGCACCTTTTAGAACAATAAATGAGTTATGAAATATTTATGATGTACTTCTGACGTCGGAATATCTGCGAAGCATTTGTAAATTGAATAACAATTTGCATTTTATTTTTCATAAATAGTAGTTCTATGTAAATGTATGTATAAAGGCTACTAAAGATTTTATTGAAAATAATTGGGATTAACCGTGGAAGCATATGAATTGAATGAATAACAAATAAAAACAGCATACATAAAAAATATTGCTAATTGTGAACAAAATGAACGATGCGCAAGCTGATTAAATAAATAAATGAAAAATTCAGTTTTTATTCAACAGTAAATAAACAAATGGTAAGTGAATATTAAAGTAGTGGAGATATTGTAATTATTTAAAAAGAAATTGAGTTGGTTGTATTTATAGTAAAAACATCAAACATCGCTCATAAAATGTTTAAAGGCATTTTTGATACCTGGCATTCTAATTGACCCATTAATAACCAAAGTATATTGTTCCAAAAAAGCAGTTTCTGCTTCAAATGTCTACAGGCAGGCAGATAGAGGGTACTATAATTTATGCACTTCACCTAATAATTTATTAATGCACAATGGACCTGAAAGCGGCCTTGTGGTTAAGACTTTGCAGCGGAAGCAGACAGACGGAGACGGAACTGGCTGCCTGATGATGAACCCGTCATCTCTTGTGTGGTATGTAGAAAGCAAACGACGGAAAACCGCAATACGAAAAAGCCATTTGCTGTTTGTTGTTTGTTTAGCCCGCGCTATTATGGGCACTTAAAACTGGCTGCGGCAACAACAATAAAAAGCTTTAGAAGGGCACGTAACATTTTGGTTGATTCATTGCGGCCCTGTTTTGGGGGCTATGTTAGCCGGCGACCACAGAAATTGTCACAGGGACTCGAGCAACAATTCTTCATTTCCGGTGCAGCTTAAGAGCCACGCTTCCTTCCCGTTGCCTCCCTTAACTCATCCACTCTTTTCCATCCCATTTCCATGTACCTGAGCGAGGACGCCTCGACTACAAGGACGAGCTTGTGCCAGCAGACGTTAGGTGCCGACAAAAAGTCGAGCTGCACGGCCAGCTACACAGGGCGGAAGTTGCTCGCCTGCCCAGCCGGACCGAAGCCGGCTTGGCCTCCACGCGCTTTACACACTGTATGGTTTTCATTTCCGGTTTCCTTTGCTGCTGAGTTACTTAAGCGGATTACAGCAATAACAGCAAAGCAGCGAATAGCGAACAGTTGCGTCTGTTGTAGGAAGCATTCAATATATTTAGATATTTTCATAGCAGTTGATGAATCGTGGTAGATAAACCTAATTTTCATTGATTTAGAGGAATAATAATAATAAAATCAAACCATTATATTGCTTGCTTTATATATTCATATTTCGTTACAAGACGATCGAATGTTTTTTAGGCCACCACATTGCAGTTGGCACTGTTCCAATCATTGGCCGTATTGGCAAGGAAGTTTGTCAACTGAGTCATGGTGACGTTAGAGAGCAAATCATTGATTCCGGGCAGCACATACTTGGCCATTAATTTATCCATACCGGGCTGAATCTCCTCGGCGAGTAGCAAAAGGAAAGCGCGACCCCAACGATTGTTAAATTTGTTGCTTGATATATTCCACAGTGTGTCCCAGTTGTCGATTCTTACATCACCCAAATAAAACTGTAGCTCCAGATCGGTAATGCGGAGTCCGTTTGGATTTAACAGACTTTGGCCAAATGTATATTCACCTACGAATCGCAATTGCTCCAGTCGCTCGTTAATCAACGTGTTTTGACGCGTGGGCAACGAGAAACCCATCATGTTAATAACGCCCTCCATTATGGTGGAGCCCAAAATCTGTAGCTCTGGGAACAAAATGTCAAATGTGGCGTGCAATGTGTTGGCATCGTATTGGCCATTCAGTATCACTGCCTTGCTTAGACCCGAGATGCGGATGTTGCTCGCATTGCCCACAAGGGTTGTCTCTCCTTTGGTGTAGTTGAAGCTGGAGAATTCGTTGATCATCGGGTCCAGGATGGGAATATTTTCGGCAGCATAGCCGCAGGGCGCCATCTTCTTAAAGGCCTGAATGAACGTTGTAACGGCATCACCATAGTTGACCGTGCTGGTCAATGGTGAGGCACAGCTGGCGGCCACTAGTAGGCTCAAGACGAAAACCTTTGCTACCATTTTGCTTGGTTGTAACTGAACCGACTTGCGCGACTGCCTTTTTATAGGTGTATGTTTATCTATATATCGTTTCAATGGGGATTTGATTGATTGAATTTCGATAAAATTTTCCGTTTCGTTAATTTGCACATAAATAAGTGATTTTATCAAATTTAAACAATTAAGAACGTTGCGGTCGGGTGTAACCGACAGCGCAATACTCGTTCACAGTGTAATAAAACATACAGCCAGGCATTATTTGTGCAATGCAGTACTCGTTCACAGTGTAATAAAACATACAGCCAGGCATTATTTGTGCAATGCAGAATTAATCTCTAATGAATTATGACAAATACAATCCATTAAAAAGATAAATTCGCAATTCTAAATTTTGAAAATAACATTTTTTTCGAATATCAGGGGAGGACAAGCTTTTTTCCTACAAATTTTATTTTCAAAAATTCATATATTTTAAATGTAAAATTGATCTAAATTAAAAAATATGATCAAAATGCCATCAAACATGAAAATCGGTTCAGTTTTGACAAAGTTATGGATGTTTGAGGTACGGGAGTTATGGATCTGAGAGCTTCACTTGCCGAAATTTTTTTCCAATTGGCATGATTTTTGACAAAAAATTTGACCCCCTCAGAATCGGGTTTAATGTTGATTTTTATACTTATTATGACTTAAACAATCGATTAAAAACGAAAATTCGCAATAATAATAATAAATCGTGGCCGAAATGTTTGTACCGATCTTCAAAGGCGGTGAGCTGTTATCTACTTTCCAAATTTAATAACTCTAGCTTAAAAACTGTGAGAGATATAGGCATATCCGATATTTAAGGGCGGGCGTTAGGGGGGCATTCTAGTGGGCGTGGCCGGAATGTCAAGGTCGCAATTTTTGGAGGAGGTCTCCAGCTATCTACATACCAAATTT
>SCDS01000341.1:0-76625 GCA_004149465.1 Drosophila nigromelanica | reverse complement strand
GAACGCGTCGATTTCAGAGACTACAAAAGCTAGAAAGCTGATCTTGGACTCATTCGGTTCGTATATTACGTGTATATACATTTAATAATTATATTTATTTGTATGTAGCTTATATTTAAACTCTATACCTTTGTTGACTCTCGTTTTGTGGACTTTCTATATAAATAAATAAATAAATATACCTTACGCAGATCAAGTTTATTTCAAAAGAACGATAACCTTCTGCGTTTTCTTATTATCGATATTTATCGATTTTTTGCCCGGATTTTTAAGCATAACTCCTAAACTATAAGAGCTAGAGCCACCAAATTTATTTCCCATAAAACCATAAAAACTGCAAATTAAATTAAATTATTATTATTATGTTCACCCTTACGACGACCCTGCCAAATATCCTGCTCATAAAAACAATAAAAAGGGCTCCGCTCGATAAATTTCCCCCAGGGTCGTGTTGGTGGTCGATAGTCAAATGAAACACTGTGCAACGGTAATTGCGGTAGGCAGTTTTATACCGATACTCAATCTTGGGCCGAGGGTCTTAACATGCCAGTATTATCTTTACCTATGATCAAAATAAAACACATTCCTTAGTTAGGTCAGTTTATTGAAATACGACTAGTCGATGAAAGTGTGGCTTAGCTAAAGCATGCCATTCAGATGCGAGCATCCTCGGAATATGCTCGTCCAAAACAAAGGATTATGGCTAAACTTAAAAATTCGTCAAAGGGCAGGTTTGCTGAAATAGTAATATCTCAGCCGAGTTTTCATAGATTTGAATGGCTAATAAATTATTATAAAATCAAAGGACGCCTAATTAATGCAACTATGGAAGTTTTTCGATACTCCCTTTTCAAAAAATCGAAAAAAATATTCGCACTAAAAATCATAACTTTCTTAATTCAAACATATATAGTTGCTAAACCAATAATTACAATTTAAAAGTGTGTTTGACTGATTCATTAAAAGTAACGTTTTTTTACATTTCTCGAGTAATAATAGGAATTACAAGCTCACCTATGAAAAAAGCTATAATTCCAGATTTTAAAAATAAAATACAAATTCCTCCAAAGAAAAATTAAAATTAAAGTAGGGTTGGTGAAATCAACGTTACTACAATTTATATAAAATAATGGGAATAATATAATCCTCTGCATAAATGTCCCCTGCCAAGTACTCTTTTAGCAGAATCATCCCTTATTTACATACATACATACAGCCATACGTATGCATTTGTGATTTACAGTTGCCCAGTTGAACCTCGTCTCTACCCAAATGTATTTCTCGGAGCATGAATTTTGCGAAGTGAAGTGGTGTTATGAATATTAATTGTAAAATTCGTTTTCAGGGATTAAAAATCAAAAAATGCGTAAAAGAAACATTAAATCAATATTGTACACGTACCCACATTTATAAATGGAAACTGTGTTTACATAATAATTCCCATTAAAAAAGATGTTCGTACATATGTATATTTGAAAGGACATTCGGCAGTTCTGCGGGGTTCTCTTAAAACGCATACATATGTATGTGTATGTATGTACATGTGTAAGTCCATAACTGTGCTTGTGTAGGTTAAGAAATGAATACACACGTACTATTTGTATTCGACAGTGTTTAATTTGAGAAGCGAATTGCGTTTGCGTGAGTTACGCAGAGTATACTTGTTGTCAGCTTTAAAATGCAGTTTCCGAATGCTGTTTCAAACTAAAAATAAATTTAAATAAAACAGTGCACGTCGCGTTTAAAAGTAAAATAAATTGAAATTCGTTCATGCTAATGAAAAACATACGTATGTATGTATGTATGTGTATATGAACATAAAATTGATTTGTTGAGCCCGAAAGAATGGAACAAACATTAAAGAAAAATGTAATATAAATTCATTTAAATCGTGCTCATTTACATAGTGTAGATATAGACAATGTTAAATACATTTTGGATGCACATACATACATATATTGCTTTGTGTGTACATATCTACATACAAATGTATGTATGTATGTATATACAAGTAAAGTTGATTTGGTACATGCAGAAACACATGTATGTACATAAATATCTCCATTAACACTCGTACATTCATATTTCTATGCAATCCACATTATATAAAATTCTATGGTACTTGACTACGCTCTGATTAACGTTATAGCCATGTTAATAAAAAAACGATTAGAAATACTTTTCATTGGAAGTTATATGTACTTATGTACATCCAATGACAATTTAAATGAAAAACGTGCATATGTATGTATGTACATCCAACTGTACACATCGTCAGATAGATACAATATATGTACATGTGTAAATATGTATGTAAAAAACGTTTGATGAATAAGTGAAAAATATGAACATGTTTATTTTTTTAAAGTGTATAATTTTTAAAAATACCTTAATGTTTATATATGTATAAATATATATATATATATATATATATATATATATATATATATATAATATATATATATATATATATATATATATATATATATATATATATATATATATATGTTTATGAGGTGTTAAGGGTATCAGATAAGATAATAAAAAAATAACATTGTGCTATATATTTGTCCTTATTTTGTTATAGTCTATCCATTCATTTTAAGGATCGAGGTGACCATGTTGAATTGACAAATGAAAAAGTGTGTTTAAAGATTTAATAATGTGTTGAAAACAATCAAAATGTTTTATACAAAACAAAAATAACTATTAAATGAACAGCTTGTAAAATTAATAAGTGTTAAAATAATGGAATCGGAAAGATGGCAAATACGAATATATTTGTTTTTACTATTGATCGCTTCAACATATTCAAGTAAGTTATAATATTAAGCACTTAAATATGTTAAGTCTTCTTTTTATTATAAATGAAATATATTTTTCAATTACCAAATCGAAAATTGTAACTTAAGTTGGGTTTTTTTTTGGGTATTATTTCTTATTAATCTTATATGCCCTGATCGGCACAATTATTTTGACGAAAGTAAAGTAATAAAATATTAAGCTTTAATTCTTTTTATAAAACATAATGGAACTTTTTATACGCTGAACCCATTAAAAATGTATGTATGTATAAATGTATATAACAGGCAGAACGAAGCATCTCCTATAAAGTATATATATTCTTGATCAGGACGACGAGCTGAGTTGATTTAGCCTCGTCCGTCCGTCAGTCCGTCTGTATAAACGTAGCTATTTCTAAACTACGCAAGCTAGACCCCTACATTTTTCTACTTTAGTTTCTCCTAATCATGTAAATCAAATTCTACAGACTTGCGAATTGTTTTGTACATGTATTTTAATGCTTTTAATAAGTCCTGAAAATTTCCTAGCGATCATACAGTTAGTTTAGAAGAAAATTAAGAATTTAGTTTCTATAGTGGGGATCATCTATAAACAAGTTTTGTATATTAGGTACTCTCTTTATATTTAATGATAATGGAAATTTTTACCAACATTGTTTTGGGTTTTGTTTGCTGCCTTTTTAGGATAGCTGCCTCTAAAGTCTGAGAAAAATACTCGAGTCAGCTAAGCAAATTATACTGTATTTGCATAATTAAAAAAATCGCGATCAAAAGGCTTTTGTAAGCCTCTAGCTGTGCCTCCCAGAAATTTCAGATGAGCCACCTGCTGTGCGAAAGCACTCTATCATTTACTCAGCTAATTTCAGTTCTGAACTCCGTTTAAGGTGTGCAAACTTGTCTCTTACTGCATTCACAATACGCGGGATATCCGTTTAAGGTTTCCGTCACTTTCTCCCAAGACTACTGTTTTTATTTCCACGTTACAGCATCCGACATTTTGTATTCTATTATGTCCTTGTGGGCGTCAACAAGCTCTACCACCATCATCTCCTCTTCTGAAAAAAGGGTTTTGAACCTCTTCCTTTTCTTCAAACAAACAAACAAATTCATAATTCACTTTTAAATGAGAAATAATTTTTTGAGCGGACTAGCAACATTTCCAACAAGTGAGAAAGAAGTAGAAAACTAAGATTTGAGAACGATAGTGTAAGGTATACTATAACTACAGCCGACTTTAAAGTCAAGCTGGCTTAAATAGAATATTTCTCATCACAAATTGTTAGGTCCAAAAATGTAGAGATTCGAATGTGCTTTTGCCCCTAGGTTTTTACGTCGCCTAGAGGTGTTTTTGTTTGATAAAGGGATACCTATGAATAGCGGCGAGTCTGTCGTGTTCACAAAAGCAGCAGTCGATTTAACATTTTTATTTTACAATTCTTAAAATTTCAGATGTGGGAAAAATGACTTCATCTCAAAATCACTTTGGAAATTCCGTTCAGAGTCAATTTAATACAAAAAACAATACGCGTGTCATCGCTCAGAAAGGAGGTCTTGCCATTTTGCCATGTGTTGTCAAAGTCAATTCTCCGGCTACGGTAAGAAAGTTTTCCATATAAGAAATATGCATGTATATTAACAATTATTATATGTAAACGTTCATACATCTTTATTATCCTGTTTTTACGATTATTTAAACTTTTTGTAAATGCTTTTTTTTTAGAATTTTGCAAACGTGGTTTTATTAATTATTAATTTTTATATGCACTAACAAGGCTAGGGTACTTATTTTAACTATTATTCCACTTTGAACGATTATTTCGATTAGACCCCACTGCAATGTTCGCAAATCAATAAAGTCCACAACTTTAAACGTAGAGTCACCAAATTAGGTTTGTAGGTAGCTGATGACCTCCCCAAAAGATTGCGATCTTGGTCTCCCGACCACGCCCACTAGAACATCATCCAGCGCCTTCGCCGTAAAAAATCGGATATGGTTATATCTGCCACAGTTTTTGATGTAGATTCTAGCGAGAGTGCTCCCCCAAACATCTCTGAAAAACATCTGTTAGCCACGCCCCTTCCTGTCCCGGGCAAGAATCGCTTTTGAGAACACTGAATACATTTTGCCGTATTATTTACCGCATAACGGATTATACGTTGTAAATTTTTAATCTCATTTTAAAAAGTATATTTTCTTAATAAGCCGTTTAACTTCAACAAAATAAATTAAATAAAATTTTAGGTTTCTTGGATACGACGAAAAGATTTTCAGCTGCTCACAGTTGGCTTATCAACACATAGTAGCGATAAAAGATTT
Source organism: Drosophila nigromelanica (assembly GCA_004149465.1). Lineage (NCBI taxonomy): Eukaryota > Metazoa > Arthropoda > Insecta > Diptera > Drosophilidae > Drosophila > Drosophila nigromelanica. The sequence goes on along the minus strand of SCDS01000341.1, from coordinate 71,504 downwards.
TTAGTTGAGCACACACGTCATATGGGCCATTGGTCGCTAAGGATTAAAGCTGTACGTGAAGATGACAAGGGATTTTATGAGTGCCAATTATCAATTTATCCAACGCAATCAATTTTTATAGAATTAAAAATAGTTGGTAAGTCCACGCACAAAATATACTTAGTAAATAAACATATAAAAAATTAAATACAATTATCGTAATTAATAGAAGCGGTTGCGGAAATATCAAATGCATCTGATATTCTTATTGACGAAACTTCAACTCTTCAATTACAATGCAAACTTAAGGGTGCCACGGAGAATCCTTCTTTTGTATTTTGGTAAGTCATCAAATTAACCAAGTAAGGGCGTTTAGTGGGCAGTATTCGACTAGATCCCCTAAAACCCAGCTGAACTTGTAGTGTGGAATGGATTTATCTGGCTGTCTGTCTGTCCGTCCTAGAGACTTAAACCAATAAATATACAACACATATAGTTGTCAAATCGACAAAAAATTGGTTGCTAAAATTTGCTGGCTCGTGGAATCCCCCATGCGTTTACACTCATTGGGAAGTAGATTTTAATTAATTTACAAACAGCCTAACAGAAAGCTAATGCTTTCCTAATATCATATAAATCAATTTTTTTTTCTACAAATACAAAATCTCCGAGAGGTGTCGGCTGACACATTGCTTTGGTTTACTGTACATTATGTTACAAATGTGGCATAAACGTATAAATTGGTAGTAAACTCCTTCGGTCTACACGTCACGTTTAACAAATATTGAGATATTCCTACTGGTCCGCCCACCCGTCTGTCTTTCCGCGTGCATGTACTCAGCAATCTCGAAAACTACAAGAAGCTAGAGACATACAATTTTACACTGTATATTCTCCTAGTCCGTTCGCAGAATGTTTTCTCTCGATTTCTTGCCCCTTTTTATAAATATCGATAAAAATCGATTTCAAGACTTGGTTTTCTTATCAAAGTTTAATGTGTCTGTAAATTTGTATCGCCCCAAATATACTTAAATACTCTTATTAAGTCCTGCAAATTTCATAGCGATCATACTTTTAGTTAAGAGGTAAATCAAGAATTATGTTTTTATGGTTGGACCCAGCGTGGCCGCAGAGTACACACAGGGCATGTGGTGGGCGTTTGTGTATGTGTGAATTTGTGCATGCATGTTTGTAAAAACGGATCCCAGGGTTTGGGGTATCTCCTAGTCGGATGCTCCCGACCAGAGCCTTACTTTATTAATTTATTCCACAAAAATAAAAATATGGTTAAAATTATATGTCTTTGTAATTTGTAGGTATCACGAAAACAAAATGGTAAACTATGACGCTCAAGGGGGATTTGTAGTCACATCCATTACTGAAAATTCACCTCATAATCAAGAAAGTGGTCAGGGGTTTCAGTCCAAAGCAAATGGAGGTAAAAATAAAATATATCGCGGAACAATGGAATTCAATGTTAGCAGTGCCTCTGCTACCAGTTTTGCGACCCCGTCTATTTATACTTCGCCCATGACTCCTTTGTCAACATTGCAAGTACAGCAACATAAATCCCCGTATATTCCGAATTCTTCAATGAGTGTACTTACAATAAAAACGGTAACATTTCACCATGCTGGCAACTACACCTGTGCACCGTCAAATGCGCGCCCGGCAAGCATTACCGTGCATGTCTTAAGAGGTAAGTTCAAGAGCCTTACACCGTTTAAGATGACTTCATTCGTTTTTTTTTATTTATTTATTTAGGAGAGAAGCCAGCCGCTATGCAACATGCAAACCGTAGTATTCTTGATGGCGAAAATAGTTCGAACAACACTTTTGGCCTAAGCAGTATAAAAGGATTAAATGGAACAAACAGTCTTCTCGTCACTGTACCGTCACTTTTGTTATCTGTTCTATGCCTATTAGCTAATTGGCCTTCCATGTCCCACTTGCAAAAGCAGACCCCAATGATAGTCTTCTTATTTATGTTATGTAATTTTAATAGCTGAAACTGTTCATAAATAGTTATTTCGGTCAATTGACTTTAGCAATTGTAGCTTTAAGAATTGTATATACATAAATATATACTCACGCATACCGTAGATATGAATACCTTATAGTACCACGATAATAATATTAAGATAATTAGTTAAAATTGTAAAAAGGACTTGACTACAGTATAAATGAATCAACATCTTTTGTTGGCATTGCTGACTATTAAAAAAAAGTATTTAAACGGTCGCTTCATTTGAGCAAGTTTTTCCCGCATTCAAAAGTATATTCATACATTTATATTCTTGATTAGCGTCTATTGAAGTTAAGTTAAGGTCTCAGTATATAAACTGTGATATAATTTAACATATAAAAAAATTGAAAATTTCCAAAACATACAAATCTATCAGATAATTTAATTTATTATAATATAATAATTAAATCTGAATCTGCTTTATATTTGTTACATTCGTTGATCTTATTAAGAAATACCGTGTAAAATATAAATATCAATTATATTAAATGACTTATTTATTAAGAACTGTTACTATAAGTTACTAATACATCACTACCAAATGAACGTTCACACATAATTCAAATTAAAGATGTACATACAATACATATTCACATACACATACAGAGTTATGTAAAAATATATGTCCATATGAAATGAAAATCTTCTACTAAGGTTAAATTTATGATTGATTCATTTTAACAAGAATTGGTTTTTTAAAATGAAAATTCATTATTAAAATGAAAATTCTTTGATTGGCAGAAAATGTTTACTAATTGTGAAAGCAATTCCCTAATGATTATTTACACTATATTCCGCTAGTGGTTGATGATTGAGAAAGATAAATAAGGCAGATAAATGTATCACCTCAAAAGTTGAGTCGATCTAGATTTGTCATACTTATATATAGCGCCTATTAAATTTGTCTGACACAAAAATGTTTATTTTTGTTTTTGTTAAAAATAAAATATAATGAAAACAAAGAATTCACTTATCATATGCCTACTTTAGCAAAGTCTGATAGATTGATAAAAGTTAATAACTTGAAAATTTAAGCACGCAGAATGTACTGACAGCACGAACACTTAGAACTTATAGGAGTAGATATTTTTTATGTAGTTTGAAATTAACATCGATTCTATTAATTACATACAAAATTAGCGAAGGATTACATCGATGAAATATATTGGAAAATTTGACGTCGATACATCGCCACCAACACTTCCATTTTTCTACATGTGGTCACATGCCCCATGTGACTCTTCCCCACCATAATTTTTTCATACATCGGCGGAACCTTACTCCAGGGCTATTAGGAGCTCCGCCGACGGTACCCTGCTCTTATGCAAATTGAGCTGGAGGACCCTCAGCTGCATAGTTCATGGGTTCAGCCAGCTCCAACGGCTTGACTACTAGCGTTCAGTCGTCATCTTGTGCTCCTTGCCTTAGTCGATTGCCTCCTCTATCTCCAGACCTTATGCTGCATCTACCAAGGATTACAGGTCTAAGTCTTGCTTTGCTTCTTCGGCGTCAAGTGTGTTCTTTGGTTTTTTTAGAGTGGCTTTTTTGAGTCGTAGGTGCACGCGCCCTACGCCCCACGTCATCTTTTCGAATCTCGAGTACAGCAGATATTCGGCCTCCCTGTTGATTTGCAGGACCATGTTTGGTTACATGGATCACTTGCCAGTCTGCGACTGCAAACTAGGACTCTAATAGTTTAATCGCCAGGTCCTTTGAGATGACCCGTGGTAAAAGTACTTTCGCCTTTGGCACCACTACCACCAGCTTGGCACTCTCCCACGCGCTCATGGCAGCTACCATCTCAGTGACCCACTTCTGGATTTGGGCATATCGGCAGATCAGAATTACTACGCACTTGAGCCAACCTGCACCATCGCTTCGCTTCGCTTTTATCAACGTTTCGCCTTTACAGCTGCTTCCACTGATCGGGAGTCACTTGGCCATTTGACTCGACTAGATGTCGTTTGACTGCGTCACTGAATCTAGTATATATATTTATTTGTTTATCTATTTTTCTATATATTTGTTTATTAATGTTTGCATTTATACTGTTCTCATCCGGCATTTGGATTTTTGCCAAAGTTATTTTAAAATTTCTTGCCACAAGTGCAAGGCAGAAATATCTATCGACGGAGATATCTTATTGTGATAGGGTGGCCCATGGTACAGCTATTATTATGTACAGGGGCCGCAGCCAGCCATTTCTATCCGTTGCGCCCAAGAACGAACAGTGCCGCGCAAGAAGACTCTTGGAACAGGAAAGGGCACGAGCAGTGAGGGGCAGTGAGGCCATCAGCACCGCTCGCAGGCGAGTTGAACCCGACAGTTATAGATTACAACTAACCGCCGGAGTATAGAAATGTTTTACCACAGCTTCGGAACGTTATAGAATTGGACATAACGCCCATTATAAATGTTGCCCTCATCCAAGACCATGAGACGTATCGACAGTTGACCGAAGCTGGTATAGCGCAAGCTTTCAAGGATAAGATCCATTTGAGGTTGGAGATAATGAACACCATCAATGGCATTGTCAAACCCAGCCCACCGCCCGTAAGTTGCAATCAGTTTACGGGCGAGGGAGTGAAAGACAGCTTTGGGCTGATTCAGCCTTCTGCACCGCCGTGCCAAGGAAACGCCCCATCGCCACATATTCTCCTAGGCCACCGCCGAAGCGTGAGAGGTCGAATACCTCAAGCGGACAGAGTGGAGACCCCGCGTGGAAACGGCATAATACTGGGCCAGACAAGAGGCGACGGGAAAGCAAGTGAAGCGGAGAATGTAGGCAGACGACGACTGGCGGGGAATATACGGAAACCGCAGGCAGCCAACTCTTAGACCACCCTAAAGTCCACCTTGGGCCAAGGTAGATAAGTGGGAGGTGTCCTTTGATGGGTTGAATGACCGGGCAACCGTGGAAGACTTCGTATTTAAACTGGTATATCTTCAGAGGCCATTCCATGTGCTAGTAACCATGTGAGACAGCGGCCGATTATCTCTTGGGCCGATCGGATGCATGAGTTTAGACGTTAACAACTCGCTGGAGAGTCTATAAATGACTTTATCCAGGCAATAGCAGCCATGGCATTACGTTCGGAAGCGCCACTCCCCGGGTCGAGGCTAATAAAGTTGGTGACAAAAGAGTCTAGAGTCGAGCCGGATGTCGAGGAAATTAGGCCAGCCAGAACACGACTGGCGACTTGCTACCGCTGTGGGAGACCCGACACCTTCGCGCCAAGATGTCCAGATTGCACGGGAAACGGCAGAGTGGGCGTGACCGGAATGGGAGAGTCGCGTTTACGAATGTGTCCCGCGAAGTAGTGGAACGTAAATTCAAGGAGGACTTTAGTAGAAGTTAAAAATATAAACATAAGGCACCTACCCTATGAAGAATGGATTAGTGCATATAGGTTAGCTAGGAATATAATTTTTGAGGCATGACATCTAGATGGGATGCGTTTAGTCACTCGCAAAATGAAAAAAACAAGTGAGCGGTTCATAAGGCGACCCTCGCAGCGAAGAAAAGTGTCAAAGCCCTCGTCAAGAGAGTTGAGAAATTCGATTTAAGAGTGTTTGCGGAGGTCAGCATTGAAGGAAAAAATAATGCTGCTATTGGACACTGGCGCTTTGGTTAGTCTCTCTCGATCCATTATAGTCCGAGTGCGGGCAAAAGTTGCATATAAGCAGACAGAAAAGGATATGACGTTCTATATCTGCCCGTATATGAAACCACATACATATTTGGGCATCGATTTCTGGCGCGTCTTCGCATTAGCTCCTGGTCGGTCGAGACGAACACCTCGATTGAATCGATTGAAGTAGACCCCAATGTAGGAGAATAAATTAAGCACTACGTGGAAGAAGGAACACAGTACCATTTCTGGGAGTGTGACAACGAACTCCTAACAGTTTAAGAAATTGAACATTTTCTATTCAATCTTCCTCACCAAGCCAGTTGCCCCACGTTGGGTGCCAAAATGTATGTAAATCTATTGAATCCAGCAGGCATGGGTAGTTGAAGAAGTTTCTTTTCTTTTATCGGCTCGCAACTGACGCACGCTCAGAATACAATGCTGTGCCTAATAACACATAACATTCACAATAATCTTAACAGATATTTCACAAGAAGAGTAATTAAATTTCGTAATAGTTACGCCAGCAGAAGAAGGACTACCAGCTTCCACTAATTCACAAGAGGACCTTCGACACAAAAACTTCCCTACGAAGCGCAACAACAGTCAAAGAAGGAGCTGGTGATGTTAAGAGTGGAGAATGATAACGGCTCGGAATTTGTACTAGATTGCGCAAGGATCTACCTCTGCGATCACGAACTGCACAGTTGTTTTGCTGATTAACGTCAATGCTCAAAGGTGGTATCTAAGAAATCAATAAGAATAGAAAGCGATAGCGACAACATTGGGAATACATTCATTTATAGATATATCAAAAAGTGTCAAGAGACTTAAAAAGTAAAGAGGGCACATTAAAAAATGTATTCTCTGGGTGGCTACTAGGGAGACACTCAAAATTGAGTTTACTAAGCAACTCAATGCTCGAGTCAAAGTCATTCATGAAACATATAACAATTTTTTAAAAATTGATTTAAAAAAACCGAAAATAAAATATTTGTACAGAATTTTAAGCTGAATGGGCAAGATTTTAAAAATAAGATTCAAAAATAAGTGAAATAACGTATAAAATCAAAGATACAAATAACTTTATGAGCACAAAAACAACTACAATTTTTTAAGCACAATTAAAACAACTCAATAACCTGAGATCACTTTTCTTTTGTTTGTTTTAAGCGATATGTATACTTAATATAATTTAGAAAATATTTTTAATAGTTTCTTTTAATATTTCGAATTTTAAAATATAGAAATACAAATAATGAACTATGGTCTAAAATATATATTATTTAAGTTAAAATCTATAATTATATTAGTCCTTTGATCTTCTTGGTCTTCCAACTTTTCCTTTCCGTTGTGCTAATGTTCCATTAGAATTTGAAGGATTTTTCAGCAATTTATGCCAATCTTGTTCACAAACCAGGCTAGCTCCCAACATTGTGTACCTAAAATTTGAAAAAAATTAAATAATATTAGATAAAATGATAGTATTAATCATAGATAAAAATAATCTGAAAGGCCTTAGATTAAATTGTCCTAGATTACAGTTTTCTAATACTTATATGGTTAACCATACGACGATACTACTTAAAATATTTTTTTAATTTTTTGGTATTTTTTAAAGCTAAGCTAAGCTGGTAATTTTTTTAAAGCTTTTTTCCAAAGTGAGCCTGCTCCTTTGATCATTACTGGGGAATTTTATAACCGATTTTAAAGCTTACTAAAAATTATGATTTCTTGCTTTTTTAATTGCATTTATTAAGCGTCTCACAGTGGGGCATCTGAGTGTTTTCGTTGCAAAAATCGAAACTACTGAACCAAATAAGTTACTGCCAAAATTTAAGGGTATTTTTTAGAGACACTCATGAAAAACTCAAATAGCTTGCATTTTTATAAAGACACTGTCGACATATTGGAACTTGGAATTATTAACTGGATTTAAAAATAATAAATTATATTGAAGGCTCTAGTCGAGACCGCCCGACCTCGGAATACCCTTAACACAGCATTTCACACATACACACAAGTGCACGGCGCAAGCAGCACAATTTTGATATTTGTGGTGGTTTTCAAAATCCCAAATAATTTTAATACGCATTACCATACATAATTACACAAAATCACACACACACACGATTCGTTTCGAAACCACCTAAACGATCTAGCCCACAGTCCAAGCAAAATTGCCGAACTCGTGCAGTCATCGAACTGGACCCCCATTCTGATGCAAGACTCTCAACCAGTTCAAAGGGTTCCAATTATATCAACGTACATTTTTAAAAATTCAAAAATATACAATTAATTCTATGGTATTACAACGGGCAATCAGTGGCCTGTGTGTATCAATTACATCGGCAGCCATTCGAACCTAACCTACATTATCTATAGTCTTTGTGCCACACTTCATAGCCTGAATGACTCGGAATTGGTATAAAGAGCTGCGGGGAACGGTTGGACCCCTTCGATAAAGCCGATGGAATGTTAATCTATGTCAGTCGTTCCTAATCCACTTTGTTCGAAAGACAGAAATTCTCCCTAACTATCTATCTAAATTTAACCACAAACAAGGGAAATATTTCCCTATCGTTTACATTTAGTTTTTTCTTAATAGGTACAGTTATTGAAAGACAAATAAATAGTATTGTCTTTTATATACAATTTTAATAAAGCTTACCTATCACCAGGACGCAAATTTGATCCGCACTTTGCACAACTAAAGCATCTAAGATGAAATACACAGTTTATAATTTGTTTTTGCTGGTTTTGTAAATCGATATTATTAATTCCAGTAAGAGCTTTTGCTACCATTTCACTTGGGGGTATAGTTTCCCCACATCCAGAACAAACTCCAGAACTACCAAACATACTGAAAATAAGATCAAGTTTTTTTTAAATAGTTTTAGCTCTTGTGATGCTCAAACGCGTTATAAATAAATATCAAACAGAATTGAAATATTGCATATTATACAAACATACCTAATAAACATATATATAAATAAATGAAGTCAAAATATCGATTATTTTATAAATATTAATAATTAACATGAATAAGTATACAAAAAAAAAACATATGACACTGATGTGAACAATGCTGCCTATTATGTTATACTCACATTGAAACTGTGCAAAGCAACTATGCACTATAAAGTTAACAGAACTTCGTTAACAGAGCAACGATCGGAGCGTATAAAAGAAAAGCGTCACTGCCCATTTTTCTTAGTGCTTGGCACTCGGCGATATAAGATCAAGGTAAGGCTTTCAAACAGCAACTTAAACCAAATGACGGAAGATAGACGGAAAGTAACAGGAAAGCGATATGTGCCCTAGTGGTCGCGCAATTGCCTGGTTGCAGTCTGTGTTATCCGTAGATATAATAAGCCCCAAGGAATTCTAGTGACACGAGATACAAGTCTCCTGGATTAGACGGAATATTCAGTAATGACCAAATATTATATCAACCCGTGGTTTCAATTACTGTTGAAACATGTCTGAGGCTTGGCTAAGTGCCCATAGCCAAGTCTTTTTTCCAAAGCAGGCAAATGCAGTAGAAAAACCTTTAGAGCTTCTTATACAGGAAAATGCGTTCATAACCATGGAGCCAAATCAACAAACATACACAAATGGGTAATCAGTGAGGACAGCGCTACACTTCCTGATAGCAATGATGATGAGAGAGGACTCCACTATGAAGACTATGCCATGGCAGCATTTCCAGAAATCAAAGGCGCCTTCAACAATATTTCAACAGAAGCAGTAATGCGAAGCCTAAGAGCAACAGCTTCAAACTCTGCAATAGACCATTGGATAGTGTTAAGCTGCCGAATAGTCAGTGCTGAGCGGAGAGCCACTTCCATAACACGGGCAGCATACAGAGGCACGCCGCAAGGCGCCCCTGTTATGGAGCATAGTGGTGGACGGGTTATTGGAGAAAAACCCCTAAGATAACTGCCAATGCGCACAACATAAGCGTAATTATCACGGGAAAATGAAATAGATACTAAAATGGGCCACAATCAATGCAAGACGGACCTCTATATCTTTACCAAGATATACAAGGTACCGCGGTAGAACCCGTCATGAAGCATTTATCATTAGCTCCAAAAAGTACTGGCAAGCAGGGAGGCACTAGATGATCCAGAACAGAATAGTGCTCATTTATTGGGTTCCCAGAATTCGGGACATTGATGGTAACTAAATGGTAGATCACCTATCTATGGAAGGTGTCGAGCTATCTTAAAACTTAACTTAGGAAACAATACAGTCACTTATGGTCGCTATAGTGATCTAGAAAAACCGCCGGAGCAGCAGGTAATTCATAGTGGAATAAAACAACAACTAAAGACTATCCAAAATTAAGTGTTAAATGTTATTGTACCTTCCGGGACATTACTTAAAGCTCTTACGCGTTCATTGATGAAAGCTTGTCTGTAAAAAGGGCCAGCCAGACAATAAATTTGGTTGGGAAACATGGTTCATCGATCGTTAAAGATCGGTAAAAAAAAAATTATTCGGCCACGATCTCCCCTCACGATTTGATGAACAATTTGTAAAACTAAACTCAACGCACTGAAACAGGCACGACGTACATATATACTCGATACATTGTTCAAAAAACAACAGGTACCTTTAAAATGATATGCAGACTTACAAATCATTACTAATATATATAATTCATTAATAACTTTAAATACTCTGATATTTAAAATACTCTATTTAACACTGCATTGTACCTACCTGGAATAGTCCTTTTTACAGAGTATTAGACCTCGTCTGGTAAAACAACTAGAGCCGACGTCGGCTAACATAGCTCCACAGCAATGACATTTTAGGCAGCCGTTATGCCAATATCTGTCTAAAGCGTATAAAAGATATCTATCACTTATTTTATCTATGAAAATAAAGAAAGAAAGGAAATATGTTAGTTCATGTATATATGTATATATATATTTTTTGGTATGTTTGATTATTTCATTATTTATGTATTCCCAGAAATTACATATATGTTACAAAAGTTAAGCCGGTGCTCCTTTTTTCAGATATTTATATGTCATACGAAAACTGTCTGATTAGTTTGGTGACTCTAACTCCAAATAGCCTTAAAATTGTGTTAATAAACGCCTTTAATCGATTCGAGCTAACGGTTATTCCGAGAGCCTACTAGAAAACTATATTACAAATATGGTGGCTCTAGCTCATAAGCTGTAAAAGATATAGGCATTACAGTTTTTTAGGGTGGGTAAGTTAATCAGCAATGAATTGTGGCAAATATACATGTGTTATCGGTTCGAGCAGTCAACACATCAGTGGTTTCGATTACGGGGGCGGAAGAGGGAAATATTTCTGCGATGTTTGGGGTGCTTACCAGCAGTATATAATATTATATATACAATGATAGCTAACTGGAAGCAATGAATTTACGACTCTCGCAATAACTACAGTTGACATACTGGTACCCTATCACCATAGCAAATAGTGAACTTTCGCTATTCCTGTTTATAAGCGCAGCGGCACACTCACTCCCGACGAGAAAAGCTAACTTCTATGGGCCGTTCAAAAGAGTAAGGAGGGTCGCCAACACTTTGCGACGAAGGACGCACTGCAGTCTGCGTCCGGTAAATATCATAACAAGGTTTACGATTATCTCGCCGACAAACTTAGTCCGATAACAAGGGACAGCACATATTTCTCCAAATCAACAAGGAGTCCGAGAATCTACTTCACCGTCTTATATCGCGCATGATAGAAAAGCACCTTTAGACGAATTTGCAAGACTTGTCGAAGAGCAACAAGGAAAAAACAACACCTTGTTTTCGGGACGGGAGCCAACGCACATAACACAGTGCGGGGCAGTACAGACATTTACGACAGAGGTGAGTCACTTACTAACCTTATTTTACAAACTAATCTAAAACGAAGAAGAAATATCGGGGAAGTGCCGACTTTCATCGAACATTGTAGACTTAACGCTTTCAGCAGGTAGCAGTACACAAGTGAAGGGAGGGTTCTTGAGCAATCCTCCTTTTCAGATCACATGTACATTAAAGTTAGTGTGAAATTCGAGCCACATTCAGCAACCCTTTAAATACAAACTTGGAGAAATTCTTGAGAGGAAGGTGCATACAGTACCAACAAAAGCAAAGAAGGAGTATATAAAGCAATCCTTGGAGACCTCCGTACGACACCACACCATAGCATATCACGCATCATGCAGTCCTTCAAAAAGCAAAAGAAGAAGCAGGCCGCCGTGGTGGACTTCAGAGCTCAACACACTAAGGCAGGATGTACAATAACTCTACAAGCACGCCAAAAAAAAAAAGCAGAAGTGATCATCTGTAAGGAATATAAAAGGTAGAAGTTTGGAAGAAAAAACAAATCATGAAGAACCTCCTGATCCGGCCAAAGGAGGTCACAGAAACCACAAGAATGCGGACTCCCCTGTCGAAACATCCAACTATACAGAGTTAACTCGAAACGGATAATGAAAGATGGACGGAAGCAGCAAGGAAGCGATATATGCCTTCGTGGAACCAGAAGGGTGGTGGACGAATTTCGAAGATAAGGCCCTAAAATAATTGCCTATGTGAACGACATAATAATCACGGGAAAATGGCCATCGACACTCGTTTCTATCATGAACTATACGTTAAAATACATACTAAGATGGCCCACAGGAGCCGGTCTTAACCTCAATTCGGACAAGACGGACCTCATTCTCTTTACAAAGAGATACAAGGTACCGCAGAGGAATGGTGTGGAGATAACACCACATAAAATATCTCGGAGTGATTCTGGATAGCAATGTGACATCGAAACTCAATATAGGAGGGTGAATAAGGCCATGCTCAATGCATCGCAATAGATGCTGAGCAGTACATGGGGCCTCTCACCACGATGCATGGATATATGTCAGTAGTGCGACCGACCCTAATCTACGGCCCGATAATATGGTGGCTAGCCACAGAAAAATCCAAATACCACAAAATGATGGACCCACACCTATGTGCATCAACCGCGGGTACATTCAAGCTCGACTACTTGCACAGAAAACGGCGTCTCTGCGCAACAGGAAATATAAAGTTCCAAAGCTTCTGGCACAGCTTGATTGGTAGGGAAATGCAGATTGGTAGACTATATGATTCCCCAAACCAACTTTAAAGAAACAACAACACCAATGGGACCAGACGACGGATGCTCGGGATTTGATATGCTGGATGCTAAGCTATGGGAGAGATTGGCTTTTGTTACGTGCTCAGTAAAGATCGCCAAATGATCATAACATAATATGTAAGACAGGCATACACAATCATATATCCGAAGATTTAAGTCTTCTATAGCGGCGGAAAACATTGGCATTTGTGCGAATTTTACAAAGCCCATATACTTTATTCAATTTGTAAACAAGTATAACTAAAATTTTACGTAATTGTCACATCTTATACCTATTAATTAAATATAGTCCAACATATTGATGTAATATCAAGAAAAGTAGATATTGAAACTTACCTCCACAACCACCACACACTTTTATCAATGTGTTTGGGTGTATTAACTGTTGATTGTTGAAGTCATTCGAAGATTCATCCATAAACGACAATTGAGACGAAGAAATATTTGAGTTACCTTCAGCAATATCCTTGTTGTGGCTGGTTCTATAACCAATGACTACTGAAGGGAAATTTTCCGGACTAGAGGAATCTTGCTGATGTGCCGCTAGTATATCAGTATATGAATGGAACGATGCATTCATTGCAAAAATTTTATTAACTGTGTTTATAAAGGCATATAGGTGCTATTTATTGCACGGGAAATTCTGAAATAGATATAGATTCAAAGGATTTAAATTTTAGAATAATTATTATTTGTTAAATAAAAACAAAATAAGTTTATAAATACACTACAAATTTAATTGGCACATGTAATTTTTAAAGTCTATACACAAAGGAAAATCGTAGATTAGTTTTGTGCAATATCCGTCGTCTTAAACTCTGTTTATAAAGTAAAAAGTACATAAGTCGTGTGCAATATCCGTAATTTTTTCGAAGCTATCTTAAATCTAGACATGGAGCTTGAAACATATTTTCGGAATTATATGCTAATCGAAAGGTGTTTAAGTAGCTGGTCATTTGGAAGATCGCAAAACGTTATCATCCTTCCAAATTGAGAAATCTAGCTCTATACCTGTGGGAGGTATAGGCATTTAAGATGACAGCATGACGAGCATTGCACAAACGCAAAATACTAAACCCGACTATGAAATATGTGTTGACAAGTTTATTTTAACCCTGTAGCATGTATACATACACATAATCTCAAATACACACCCACAAATACACACCGCATGCTGCGCCCTTTACTCAGCGGCTGGGTTTGGAAACCAGTCGTAATATTATGTCGCAGCTTCAAAATGCGGGAGAATAATAAAGTGGTTGACTGGATCGATTTCGTAGACATTTCATAGGACGGAGTTAATTGGCGATAAAATAAACCTGGGGAGTTATAGAGGGGATATTCTGTTTCTTTTGCTTAGTGAGGGGGAAACACACTAGGGGTAGTGCATTTGAGCGCATTTTAATCTTCTACGGCGGTGCACCATTGGTGAGTCAAACGAAATGGCTTTACATCACCAGGGGTCAGGCTCTCTACTGGGGGATCGGAGAGTAATAGATGAAACAAAACAGAACACATCCCAATAGTATTCCCCGCATAGATAGTAGAAAATAAAATGGTGCACCACCACATTGTATTGCATATTATGTATATTATATATTTGTATCTTTTTATTATTTATTTATTAAAAATTAATTTATTTAAATTTTGCTGTGCATTTTGATGCATTTTACATATTTAGAGAGTCTGCAATTAATTTGTAAGTATACTACTGATTTGAGGGATTCCCAGATGTACTCCAAGTAAAAATATATATATACAATATATACAGCTGTGAAAAAATAATAGCACCGACACCACAAGCAATTTTTAAATAGTTGCCCAACTCACATTTTTAACTTTAAGGAAACTTTGAGCACATTTTTAGAAATGGAAAATCTGACAAACCGTGGACTATTGAAATTCATAAAATTAGGCGAAAAAAACAATAGCACCACTTTAATGGATTTAAAATTAAAAATAATTACCAATATGGTACGAATTCATTAGTTAACAGTTTTTAACTATTAATACTAAATCTATATTTATCATTTAATATTTAGTGCAGTGTCCTTTATTGTCAATAACAGCTGCGCAGAGTCTTGGCATGGAAACAACTAAGTCCTGGCATAGTTTTAGGAGAATTTTGGACTAGGATTCTTTAATTTCATCCCAAAGTAATCCGATAGTGTTTGGCTTGGAAGCCTTCTTGATGGGATTTAGGTCGGGCGACTGAGTATCCACTCTAAAAGAGTCACAGAGTTTGCCCTGAACCATTACTTTGCTTTCTTCCTGCGATGTTAGGGGTCATTGTCCTGTTAAAAGACCCATACGAGCGTCATCTCGTGTTCTGCAAAGGGTAACATTACTGTCTCCATGATATTCACGTACTTATGAGGACCCATTATGGGATTTATCCAATGTAGTGGACCTACTCCATAGTAGGAAAAGCAGGCCCATATCATCACACTACACCTTCCATGCTTAATGGTTTTGTAGTGTACTGGGGTTTGTATTCTGTGTTCCTTGGGATCGAGATCCCTTTCCTCCAAACATAACCATTTTGGACGCATCTGACCATAGAATATTCCTCCATTTTTGGGATGTCTTATTTGCATGATCAATGGTAAAATTCATGTGCTTTTAAGCTCTTTTTTACGCTCGGTAGCAGGCTTAAAGGGATCCTTCTTGCGCTGACGAATAATTCTTTTGACATGAAGAAGGGTCATAGAACGTTTTCGTCCGCGTGTTTCAATCTTTTCCTCATAGTTTAAGACTTTTTAATTATTTTATTGGAGCATCCTACAATTTGACCAACTTCTCTATAAGTTTTTCCGTTAAATATCAAATATTTGATGAGATCGTGCTTCTCCGCAGTGCAGTGCCTCCACGTCTAATTTTAATGATTATTATTAACTTTTTTGTTGGAAACAATGAAATCTTAGTCAAAACTAATAAACACGTGCTTTCTACAAGGCAATTCCGCGAAATATAGGGGATTCACACAAAAATGGGCTAATGGTTCTAATTTTTTTTCGCTATTTTTGGGGGATTTTTTCTTAATATCCGAAATAAAAATATAAATCTGAAGAACGGTAAAACTGTTTTTGTTTATGGGGAATACTAAACAATATACAAAAATCTAAATTTAAAAACAACGCAACAGTATTCGCACTTTTTTTTATCAAAAACAAAATGTGTTGTAGTGGTGCTATTATTTTATTTTCACAACTGTATGTATGTTGACAAAAAATTTTACAAAAAATTAGCCGGAAAATTTTTTCTGTAATGTCTGGGGGAGCTTCCCAATAATATATATCCTAAATTTAGTGACTAGCTTAAAAACTGTGGGAGAAATATCAAGGATGTACTCTTTGGGGGAGGTCACCAGTTATTTACATACCAAATTTGGTGGCTCTATCTTAAAAGTTATGGAAAATATACATGTGTTATCGATTGGAGCTGTCAGATATATCGGTTTTTGCGATTACGGGGGCGGGAGGGTGCGTGACAAAGTGTTTTTTTTTTGTAACGGGGGAGCTTCCCCGTATTATAATCCCAAATTTGGTGACTTAAGAACTGTGGGCATATCCGATTTTTTAGGGCAGGCGCTGAGGGGCGTTTTAGTGGCCGTGGCCGAGCTATCAAGAATGCAATTTTTGGGGGAGATCACCAGCTATACCAAATTTGATGGCTCTATTTTTAAAATTGTGGGAAATATTTATCTTTTATCGATTTGCGATTTGAGGTGTATCGACATGTTATCGAGTTGCCAGCCTCCCAGTGGGCGTGGGCGTATTATAACACTGTCTGAAAAGGATAACTAAAAATATATATTCAAAGTTTCAAGTCTACATTCAATAGCGCCAAAAAAAGTTCCGTTCATCCGGACGGACAGCATGACGGACATTGCACAAACTCAATATACTAGTTTCACTTCGTGAACGAGTATAAAATGAAAGAAGTAATTTGCCGACATTAAATGCTTGTCGAATATACGTTTTGGCTGTTGATGCTGAACATATACTATACGTAGCAAAAATACTTTTTTATCTGGGATTTCTATACAACTAACGTTTTTAACATAATAAATGGTGTTAGTACGTAACCTTTTCTTTTTCGGCATTTTCGTACATGTGTATTTACAACTTGATATATTCAAAATGATTACATTCAGACAGACTATATACGTGAATATAATATATAAAGTACTTTGAGTATATATGTAAATAAACTGCATTAATGTACACACATGAATGCATTAATGTATTTTATTCCATTTATAAGTATTACTGTCTTAACTGTGTGCTATAAAATACTTGTTGATGAAACATGCACATATTTCTTATTTGCAAATTGGGAACTTCAAATGTACATAAATGTGAAAATTTGTATACATAGTGACATGACAGTCATATGTTCTATATATATTAAAATTTACATTAATTTACATCATATTTGTTTTGTTTCATACACACCAATAAAGGTACAAATACATATTCATACAGACATTTGCAAGTGACACTCTCATATTTTAACAGAGCACTAGTACACAAATATTCTGTATATGGTTAACTTACATGTCAAAGATATTAAACTCCAAATTATTCCTTTGGTTTTTGTATAGAAATAACAAAGATGTTTTGATAATAAATAGCGTTCCTAATGTTATATACAAATTTATAGAGATGGAAGTTGTTTACAATCGATACCTCTAATAACCCTATGTTTTTTTTTTTTAATTTTGTTATGTACACACGCTTGGTTTATTAACATAAAAAACAAATTTGAAATAATCTAATTTATTGCTTTCTTTTACATACCATGTTCTACATACTAGAAAGTAGTCCTCGGCTAAGCCCGGAATAAATTAATAATTACCACCGAAGAAGGTAAGTTATTAATGCTGACTTATTACGTACATAAGAATCACGGCTGCACACCCGATATAATTTGTCACTGGTTCAGTTCACGTTCCGAACTAATTCCGCACCCGACGATACAATTATATTTTTAGAAAGTTTAAAATAAACTGTTCGTATATGGATATATTCCATTTATTTTTAAAACCTAAACCACTAAGCATACAATACATAAAGTCGTCAAATCGACAAAAAGCGGTTGCAAAAAAGTGGCACCTTGACCACGTGTCCCGCCCAGGCCATATTGTCACCGTGACCACACTTCTAAGCCGACAACTCTTCGGAGACAAAGGTCAGATCTCTAGAGGCCCCCAGCTTTGCAACTTCGGTACTTTATGCGTATTTATCGAATTTATTTAATATGGGTTAATTTAACGTATGCATAATAAATGCCAATAACAATTATACCTAAATTTAGTATTTACAAATACTTCGGTTGTCCCGCCGCCGTTAATTTGTCATTTCCACACTGTCCCAAATACTCCGAAAAAGGGAAAAAGCATGAAGAGTACGGGCGACTCAGATTCGAGAAAACCCGCCATTTAAAACAATAGTTAGCGATAAGCAAGAAGTTCAAACAACTGGCGAAGAAGAACGAGGAATTTTTGATATGTGCTAAAGTGACAAATTCTCTGCATAGATACTATCTCCTACTCAAAATCATGGGCAATCACATAAAATGTAATTATTTGTCTCATCATCCTCTCTTCAGAGTCTACACTCTGTTTTGGGAGATAGGCGCAATTTTTGGAGGCGGTACTTAAATGTGTGGTGTTCCGTGAGATAGGCTACCAAGTTTCGCCCCAGAATGATTTTTGGCCTTTCTACCTTTGTGATGGCTGACAAGCTTTTTAGCTTGTAGTAACACGGGACTCGATAACCAGTAAATTACCCTATCCTTTTTTATCCGTTCATCTACCAAGACGTTGGCAGAAGACCCTCAAACCCTCAAAAGGGTTCAGGTTCAATAAGAGGGTTTCCTGAGCCAGCAAAGTGTATCCCTGTTTCTATGGGAGAGTTGGTGGAGATAATTTCAGAGTTTGCAAAGTTTGCATCACTTACTCGACTGTCTAGCTTAGATCCGTCAGTGTATGAGGTTAGTCCCCCGGATGCTTTTGGGGTGCTTGATACCCAGTCCTCTCTTCAAGGAATCAGTGTTGAAGGGAGTTTTTGAATGCTCTATAGGCATACAGTAACCTGTTTTGGAAGGGATATAGATGAGAGTCCTCCCTGATTGTCTTTCCAGTACCTGGCGTTTCCGAGACGAATTGCAGCCAGTGTAGCAAGCTCTTTGCTGAAAAGTCCTATAGATTACATGTTTAGAATGGCATCTGGGGCATTTTTGAGTTGTATATAGTATCACAGGTAATGCATAGTTCTGCCATTCCTTTTATTTAATTGCTTGGATATGATCTGCTGTGATAAGGCGGACTACCAAACTAGGATTAATTCTTAGTATGTTTCTGACTACCGCTATGTAAGCTAGCGGACGATCTTCGGAGCATACCCCATTTAAGCCCGATTGCTTTCCTACATGTGTAGAGGGCGATTGCAATGGCGGAATCTAAATACATAGATTCTGAGGATATTTACCGGTAAACTTGAGTGTTACAACTTCCTGACAGCCTCTCCCTTCCACGTTCCAGAGATGTTTGTTTGCGTAATTGGCGCCTACCTTCAGAAAAGGGATTCACACTGAATTTAATTGAGATAGAGAGTATTCAGTGGGATTTAGAATGAGCGACCCGACAAACATGGAAGCTAATCAGCTGCAAACTTTGCTAGCTGGCGCTGTCAGCCAAGCCCTGGTCCAACAGGAGGCAAGGATAACAGAACGGTTTAATGCTCAGGTGAATGTAATGCAACAACAAATGAAAAGTTTTCGTATAGAAACACCGCAGGTTTAGATATATCAGATGATTTTCGAGATTTACTTGTTTTTGTTTTGGCAAAACACAATTATTTCGGGTTTTGAATACCACCAAAAATATCAAAAGTGCGCTGCTTGCGCCGTGAATTTGTGTGTATGTATGAAATGCTAGGATCAGGGTATCTTCTAGTCGGGTTGTTCCGACTCTTACATGTATTTATAGCATATTTTAACGACTTAATGAACTTAATATTTAAATAAACATATTATAAATTATTCATAATTATAACTGTATAAACTATGAAATATACAAGAATAATTTACATTTTCAGTTATAATTAACAAAATAAAATAATTGCTATATAGTGTGCTTAAATACAGGGTACATTATAACAAATTACGTCAACAAATATCGATAGTACTCATTTCGAAGTCGTGTGCGATAGTCCACATCTATCAAATATCCATCGTCAAACGGTATCGATATGGAATAATCTGTGGCATCGTGCTGCTACCGAATTATCGGTAACTTTAATTTGCTCATATTTAATAAACTATGCAATAATATTCCTTTCCGCCATCGGAAATGGAATCCTCGTAAAAAACTATGGAAGATAGCTGCAAACCCCACTTTCTTTGGACGCTTTTTACATACGGTGACTAAAACGAACAACTATCAAACGAACAAGAATTACTCACCGATGTTTCGGGTGGTATTATAACTATAAATACCATCGCTAGCTGAATTTCACAGCAAACAAATACTTACTTATCAAATACCTTAATATGGAAGGAGCTTCAAAGTTTTTAAAAGGAGTATTGGGTGATATTAGCAGCCGTTCGGCTTATTCACAGCTGTTAATTGGTGTAACTTCAGGATGGTACGTAAATAAATTTTAAATATTTCGTAGACCAACTTGGGCTGGTATATTTATATGTATGACTAACATTTTGAACGTACATATACAGTTGCCTGCATAACTCTGGGTACACCACACAAATATTTTGTAATTGACATTAGCGACATATCCGTTATACTCTTTTTATAGTAAATTTAACATAGGTTAAACGTCTGCAATGCTTGTGTGCAAATGTATGTTAGAGACAAGTATTTCCGACGTATTTCATAATATTTCGGTTCCCCAACCCGCCCGTATATGAAAACATGCAATTCAAATATAACCGCCTTGCGCTTTGGTTTGTACAGAGATTATGCTCCTTTTATAATCGTACATAAAGTGAAAAGAGTATATTGTGTTTGTGTAGTGTCCGTCTTGCTGTCAGTCCGTCCATCTGTCCGTATGAAGGTATGCTAGAGAATGGAAATTTGAAATATATAAGTGTCCCGGCTACGCCCACTAGAGTCACCACTCCCGTTCCGCCAAATCGCAAAAATCGATCTGAGTCAGCTTTACATGAACATAACAATAAATTTGATGCCTCCAGCTCTTATAGTTTCCGAGATATGGTTAGAAAACCAAAGATTGAAATCGATTTTTATCGATATTAATGGAACGATGCAAAGTATTGAAAGAAATGCTATATTTTTTTTTGTATGGATTAGGAGAATCTAAAGTCGACAAGTTTATCTACCTAGCTAATTTAATTTCCGAGATCGTTGATCATACAGACGGACCGACAGGCGGACAGGACTAAACCTATTACTTTCTTGTACAAAACCATTATACCATTTTGTACCCATTTCTAATGGGTTCAGTGTATAAAAATGGTACTTCTGCTGAAATGGCTTAGTTTTTATTGCTGTAGATAAATTTTATTTTTTTAATTTCAGGGCGACTGGATACACAACAATGAAATTCGGGAAATTTGCGGCGTTTGCTATTGGAGGAAGTATTATTTTAATTGAAATAGCACACCAGGAAGGATTTATTAAAATTGACTGGCCGAAATTGACGAAAAGTGTGGACAAAATAGCTGACAAGGTGGAATCTTCAATATCAGGCAATGATAAAAATTGGTTAGATAAGGTAAATAAAAATATAATAACAATAATTTTACCAATATAAGTTGAACGTATTATAGTTTTAGTTTTTTCATTTTGTCTCGCCTTATATGTTTAACAAAGTTAATTCCGGTCATTTGACAATTGCATTTAGTAAAGAAAATTTTGCAATATTATTCTTATTTGATTGTGTCCCCTTCGCTTAAAGAGTTCTGTAAAATATTGAATGGGTTTGTAACTGTAGGGTACATAAAAGCGGGTACGCTTGAAAGAAATGTTTTTATTCATATTTGTACATATGCAAGCATATTTGTAATTGTGTGCCCCCATGGGCTGTTGTTGTTGGCTGCCCATTTGATGCAAAAAATTCAGATTTTCAAATTTATATGTAAAAATATATACTTTGCTTTTTACAAATTTTCGACTGTTTAAAGTGAGGGGGAAAAAAGAAACGCCATGTTTTTTCGCCAATTGCAAATTATGTTTTGTGTTTATGTGTTATGTTTAACCCCATTTGAACTATATTAAATGAAATAACTTGTG
The DNA here is from genome assembly GCA_004149465.1 of Drosophila nigromelanica. Taxonomy (NCBI): domain Eukaryota; kingdom Metazoa; phylum Arthropoda; class Insecta; order Diptera; family Drosophilidae; genus Drosophila; species Drosophila nigromelanica. The sequence goes on along the minus strand of SCDS01000341.1, from coordinate 49,426 downwards.
TTTTGTTTCATGGTAATAAAATATATCAAATTGTATATGTATATGTTTTTTCAGACGGAAAGATATTTGGATCGTAAACTTGACAAAGCGGAAAACCAACTCAAAGGCAAAACAAATAAAGTAAAGAAATGGTACGCCAAGTATATTGGAGATGAAGAAGGACCGAAGATAAATGACCTTCACATTTTTGTAACTTCATTCATTGGAGGAATCGCATTAGGCATAGCCTCTGGCTAATCAAATTTTGTATTATGTATAACCACAGGCTAAAACACTATTTAACTCGATTTAGTTCTAAAAGAATAAATAAACAATTTTGTTCATTTAAATAAAATATGATTTCTTTTTCAAATACTTAGATAAAACACAATTCTTAGTTTGATCTTATTGAATCTGATTAAATTTAAAAATAATCAAATAAAGGGAACAGAGCACTCTTTTCCAGCCATTTCCCCAATCCCAAATTTGGAGTCATATATCACAAAAATGCATCACAACAATATAAGTAAGAAGGATCTAGTCGAGCGCATCCGTCTAGGAAATACCCTGTACCCTGCGATCTGTCGCTACAAACGCAGAAGCACCTAGCCGTAACATTTTTTAGATAGGTTAGGTTATTAGATAACTCAAACTTTGCAACATGAAAATGTTTTGGATTGACTCTAACAATGTTGGAAAATAAGTCAATATAAACGATTATATATGATTTAATTGATATCAATATTTAATGTTTGGTCACAACTTAATGTATAATGCAGTATATTATTATTTCTAACATTATATATAAGTTTATATATAGATTTAACATATAGTAACAAATAACATATATTATATGTATGTATATTATACACGTACATATATGTACATATATAATGTTAGTCAACTCTGGTTTGCTTTATGTTCTGTTTATACCCTGAACCAATTGAAAATGGATAAAAAGGGTATAATGGTTTTGTGCAAATGTATGTAACAGGCAAAATGAAGCATCTTCGACCCCATATGGAATATATATTCTTGATCAGCATCATTGGAAGAGTCGATTTAGCCCTGTCCGTCTGTATGTCTGTCTGTATGAACGCGTCAATTTCAGAAACCACAAAAGCTAGAAAACTGATCAAGTTTATTTTAATCGATCGATAGTCCTTTCCGTTTTCTTACTATCGATATTTATTGTTTTTGTTTACCTGTTTTTTTGACATATTTCCGAAATTATCAGAGGCCCCAAATTTGATGCGTTATGTTTATGTAAAACAGGCGCAGATTTTGATACCTACGGATTTTTGACACCTACCTCCAATCGCCCCCAATATCGACCAAAAAAAAAACCGTAAATCAAAGACAGATCGCAGGTTTCAGGGTATCTCCTAGTTGGACGGTCTCGGCTAAAAAATTTTCACTTGCTTTTCACTGCATTTTTTTGGATTCTTTTTACACGACACTGAGAATGTTGCTCAGGGGTTACATTGTAATGTAAAAGTGGTTCGCCGACGGTAATGTAATGTTATAATGTAAAATAATAATATAATAAAATAATAATGACTTCAGTATTTAAAATTTTACTGAACCTAAATTTGGTTATTTATGTTACGTCAACTTCTGTGATTAAAGTGGGTAAGTATATGTAAATCATACATATGGTAACATACGAAAAATATATCCCATTAAATTAAAGGTGCCCTATTTCCAAAACCGCCTAAGCAACGGAGTGACCCAGAGGTGGCATTTCAATACGCTGTGCATAAGCTAAATCTTGACAAGAGTTTGTTACCAGATACCAACCTCGTACATCATATTCAATATATTGGCACAGACTCATTTCAGACTGTTCAGAAAGGTATGAAGACCTTAAAATAATATATTTGTGATATTTATTTTTATATTTTTCAATGCGCAGTATGTAATCTTATCGAAAACGGGTCTCAGGCTATATTTAGTCCAACGGATTCTGTTTTGGCCACTCATATTAATTCAATCTGCGATGATCTTGATATACCAGATATTGGTATAGGTCGATCAACTCAGGAATTCTCTATAAATGTTCACCCTTCGCAGCAGTATATTAACCATGCTTTTATCGATGTAATACGATATCTTAACTGGACTCGATTTGGAATCCTATATGAAAAGGATCATGGTAAGTACAGTGTCTGCAATTGTACTCATATTATTTAAAAACTCAGACAAATCTACTACAGGTATATTATTATTAAATCAATTGTCGCGCACAATTCAAGCAGAAGTACATATACGACAAGTATTGCCGGGATCGTACCTAACGGTTCTTAATGAATTTAAAAATAATGAAATTCATAACATCTTAATTGACACAAACTCCGCTGGAATCCCCATTTTATTGAAAAATGTGAGCTTTAATGATATACACTATACATAGATTTTATAGAAATATAACCAATTTAATGTATCTAGGTAAGATATTTATTATTATTTAGAAATATATAATAAATACTACATAATATAATATATGTATATTTTCTAGTTGACATTTTCGACTTGTAGAATATACATTAATAAATACATGTTTTCACATTCTATTTCCCTTAAATATATAGATTCTTCAGCAACAAATGAATGAGTATAAATTCCACTATTTTTTTACAAGCTTTGACTTGGAAACTTTCGATCTGGAAGATTTTAAATACAACTTTGTAAATATAACATCATTCCGACTTATTGATATGGATGATGTCGCGGTCAAGGAAACTCTTAAGGATATTGAATCTTATGATCGTCGGGTTTTGAACCAAAATGTATCAACAAATTACAGATTTAAAAAATCATTTAAAATTGAGGTAAGATTATATTATTTACAAATATTTTATCAAATATTGTACTTTTGAAAATAATTTTAGACAGAGGCAGCTTTAATGTTTGACTCAGTTTATGTATTTGCCATTGGGCTGCAGTCAATTTACCCTTTAATTCACCTATCAAATTTGACCTGTGATGAAGAAATGCCGTGGAATGGGGGCCTGAGCTTGATTAATTATATAAATGCGGTATAACTTAAGACTAATATGATATACAAAAAATAATACATTTTCTGTGTCTCTATTAGGTTGAATGGAAAGGACTAACGGGGCCCATACAATTTAAGGAAGGTCAACGAGTCCAATTCAAGCTTGACTTAATAAAATTGAAGCAACACTCAATTGTGAAAGTTGGCGAATGGACTCCCCAAGATCATCTTAATATAACAGAGCCTTCATTATTTTTCGATGCCGGTTCTATGAACGTAACTTTAGTTGTGATAACAATTTTGGTTTGTCTTTTATTTTCAAGTATTATTTTATTACTGTTTATTATATTGTAGAATTTTAGGAAACACCATACGTAATGATGCGCTACGGAAAAAACTACACGGGAAATGAACGATTCTATGGCTTTTGTGTCGATATATTGGAAACAATATCGCATGAGGTTGGATTTGACTACATATTAGACTTGGTACCTGATAGGAAGTATGGTGCAAAAGATCCAGAAACAGGGCAATGGAATGGGATGGTGGCTCAGCTTATGAAATATGTGTGTACAAAATTTATTGAATTTTGTCCGTTAAAAATGCTCCAAAGTTCTTACTTGTTTTTATACTCGTTAACTAAGTGAAAAGTGTATATATTGTAAGTAAGATTTGAATCGACTTTTTTAAAATTCTCTTTTAGAAGGCGGACTTGGCTGTTGGTTCTATGACTATCACTTATGCGAGGGAAAGTGTTATTGATTTCACTAAGCCGTTTATGAATCTTGGCATAAGCATTTTATTCAAAGTACGTATTCAAAGAACAGTAAAACAGTTTTCAGGCCACGCCCCTTCCCAAACCTGAAAATCACAAAAATATATAGATTATATCTATCCTACAGTTTTAAATCTAGAGTCACCAAAACTTTAATGTGGATAACAGGTCACCTCCTTTAACGATTGGTAAAAATATTTTCTGGCCACGCCCACTCTCAGACTCTCCATTTCCTTCAAATCGTGAAAATCTATATTTCGCACAGTTTTAAAGCTAAAGTCACAACCTGGTGACCTCCCCCAAAGATTGCGTATATACCCAGGACAATCCTAAAATAACGCCTCCCATTCATTCAATTTCAGTATTTAGTTTTAGATGCTTTAAAATATTTTCTAAAGATAAGAATGCGTAGTTGTCAAGAATTCGAATTGAAAAAGGTTTTAAGACAGCGATATATATGTGGGGTATTGCGTTGGACTTATGCATTTTTCTCCTATATTAAGCTTATCTAGACTAGTGGCCCTAAGATTTTAAAATTCCATTACAAAATTCGCTTAGAGAAGAATTTTGTGCTGCTTTGTTTTTGATGTGATTTTAAGCGATAATCTCAACAATTGTTAATTTCTTATATTTTCAGGTGCCTTCAACAGAACCAACAAGACTCTTTTCATTTATGAATCCATTAGCTATTGAAATATGGATCTACGTGTTGGCTGCATATGTACTTGTATCACTGACCATATATTTAGTGGCAAAATTATCTCCGATCGAATGGCATAGTATACAGCCATGTGACACGGATCACATAACAATAAGCAATCAATTTTCGATAACTGACAGTTTTTGGTTTACTATTGGAACGCTTATGCAGCAGGGATCAGATATCTATCCCAGGGCTGCATCTACCCGCATTATAAGTAGTATTTGGGGATTTTTTTCTCTAATCATCGTTGCATCATATACTGCTAACCTCGCAGCATTTTTAACTGTCGAACGCATGATTAACCCCATTGAAAATGCTGAAGACTTAGCTAGCCAGACGGAAATTTCGTACGGAACTTTAGAAAGTGGATCAACAATGACATTTTTTCGGGTAAGTCCAGATTAATTATCCCACACAAAACCAGTAAGTTGCTGCTTTCTCCTTTTTTCCTACTTTAACATAAAAACCATACACCACTCGGCATCGAGATAACATAATGTTACATGAAGATATTTTCGTTGGTGAAGTCTTATGCAAGCCTCGCAAATTCTTAAATTTTCGTACCGATCTTTAAAATTTTGGATTTCTAGATTTAAACAGTGGGAGTTATATGGTTTCGTGATTCGTGGCGTGTATGGGAGACATTCTAGTTGGCGTTGCTGGGATATTAAGGATGCAATCGTTGGGGGAGGTCACCAGCTATCTACATACAAAATTTGGAGACTTAAGCTTTCAAATTGTGTGAAATATACACGAGCTATCAGTTGCCAATACTGGGGGTGCTGGGAGGCGTTCTAGTGGGACTGGCCGGTATAACAAGGTTGCAATCTTTGGGGAAATGTACCAGCTATTGATATACTAAATTTGGTTACTTTAGCTTTAAAATAATGGAAATATGCATTGGGATTACGAAAGCGATGTTTAGGGGACTAGTCCAGCAATATATATGCCAAATTTGGTGACAAAAACTGTGGGAGATAGGCTTCAATGTGTGGCCAATCGATAACACCTTTAATTAATTGCAAATCGATAAAAGGTGATATCTCCACAAGTGGATAACTGGTCACCTCCTTTACTTCTCCACGCACGTCCTCTCCCGAAAATAGGGAAAATCTATAAATCGCTGTTTAAGAGCTGAGGCATACTCTAATGATCGATCCGAAACAATTCCGCCACGCCCCCACCTGCCCCAAAAAAAAAACGAAACGATTTTATCCAAATAACAATAATAGTTAAGACCATGAACAAATATAACTTTCTTACTTATTATTATTTTTTTTTTCTTGGTAGTATACTTCTCAATGTTAAATGTTAAATTTATTCTGTAGGACTCTATGATTGAAACTTACAAGAAGATGTGGAGAATTATGGAGAATAAGAAACCTATGGCGCTTACATCTACTTATGAGGACGGCATTAGACGTGTTAATCAGGGAAACTACGCCTTCTTGATGGAATCCACAATGCTTGACTATATTGTTCAACGAGACTGTAACCTAACACAAATCGGCGGCTTATTAGACACTAAAGGTATTTCTGATCTTTAAACAATTTGAACCAAACCATTTTGTTTTAATTTAGTTCTGTTGAAATAATATTTAATATATGTAATATTTAATCATGTTGTTAACAAGAACAAATGAGAAGGCTTGTGACGCGGTGTTAGACGCAATATAAGCCACAACTTGCGCCAAAGATCCCTATCCACTATCCCCATGGCACTTGAGCCAGCTCACCAAAGCGCAGAGCAGAACCCTTCGCCAAAGGAGGAGCGTTTCTCGCCGTTTGAGACCGCATGGCACGGAAGGTTACAACAAATCGCGCTAGTCCTGCAAGAGCCCTGCCAAATGTCCCTTCCTGTGGCACCCACCATAGTCCATAAAGTGAATCAGGAGACAAAATGCCTCAAAATCAGTAAAGCCCCTCGCGATCCCAAAGTTCCAGTTTGGGTTACAACTCAAGCACGATACACCGCGTTAACCCCATCCTATACGGCTTCCACAGGAAAAAGTTTGTGGTGGCATACCCAAATATCCAACAAGCATTCGATCAGGTGTGTCACGCGTGTCTTTTCTCCAAGATTAAGGACAACTTTAATCAGAAGCTCTTTAACATCATTCCGAGTTTCTTAGCTGAGAGAACCTCTCAATGGCGCAGCCTCTCGTACCAAACTCATAAAAGTGGACGTTCCACAAGGCGGAGTTTTGAGCCCCACGATGTACAGCATTTTTACGCACGACATGCCACTGTAAATGCAATCACACTGATGGCCACGCTGCATTCCTTGCAAAGCGCAAATGTGCGTATGAGGCAAATGATATCATACACGAGCATCTCAAGTGGTTTGAAAACTGGGCTTGTAGATTTTCCATTTGCACATTGCAGTGCACCCTGGAAAATGAGCCACGGTTTCTTTCACACTACGTAAAAACTCCTGCCCCGAACTTTTTGTCCATGGCGAGTTTTTAGTGAATGTTCGTGACCTCAAATACATAGGAGTCAATCTCGACAGACGACTTACACTTAACAAGCACTCACTGTGGTAACTGTAGCAATTTTAAGAGCAAGATGGCCTCCACGTTTATTTTATAGCCGCAAAAACACACTTGAACAAAATTCCCATCATTTAGGCAGACACTCTGCGAAAAATATCTGGAGGACCTCAGGGTACCAATGGTAGGCGACGTTGTCAACAGACAAGCGGCGAGCTACATAACAAAGCTTCACTTCCCAACATTCTGGCAAGGGACCGGCTAAGGAGACGAAAAAAAACAGCTTAAGAGGACATACCCAACGGACCTCGCCGACCGTTATCTGTAGATCCCAAATACAACCAACATCAAATCTGTCACTCTAATTCTAAACACACAATTTTTTATTTTTTTTTTAGTTGATATTTTATTTATCAGTTTTTTTCGATTGCTGATTTTTTCAATGGCTCCATTGCTTTGTTTCCATACCATTGTTTATTTTCTGTCTTTTTAGGATACGGTATTGCCACACCTAAGGGATCTCCATGGCGAGACAAGATATCATTGGCTATTCTAGAGTTGCAAGAAAAAGGAGATATTCAAATGCTATATGACAAATGGTGGAAGAACACTGACGAGACATGTACACGGATAAGCAACAATAAACACTCCAAAGCAAATGCCCTGGGGCTTGAAAGTATAGGTATACTCTAGTAGTGTTTGAAGATACAATTCGAATACTTTTTTTTTATTTATGATTGAAATTTATAGGTGGAGTATTTGTAGTGCTATTTACCGGAGTATTGGTCGCCTTCATTGTTTCATTCTTTGAGTTTATAATCCATTTTCGGCGTCAGGCAAAATCAGTGGAAAAGATTTGCAGCAATTGTGAAAATCGCAATCGCTTAAATTCTACACCTGTTAAAGATGGAAAATTAAGAAAAGATGTGTCCTATTTACCTCCACCGCGTTCTCCCTGGGTTGCAATGTTTGAGGAACTGCGCTTTGCAATATTATGTACGAATAAACGCCAACGTCCAGAACTCAATAGATGTTGCACCGAATGTGAAATGAATTAAAACTTTTTTGTAGCAATTAACAATATCATTATGATCTTTTGACATGTATATATCTTGCTTATGTTTTATTAAACATTGTTCACATTGAAAATGGCAAAGAATGTGTCAGTGTAGTCGCTAAATTTATATATGATTTTGCAAGATTTTAGATGTTGTATAACTATTATTGCATAACTATTAAATATTTAATATAGTATATATAGTAAGTTAAAGACCAAGTTTACCAAAAATGCATGTGCTCATATCCTTACAATCAAGGCCCCAATGCATGCACTTTTGCCACGTGTGCTACGTCTCGGCGTTCTACCAAAATGGCCAACCGTAGGAGCACCCCATGGAATATGACACCTTAGCCAAGCTATAATGGAAGCGACGGCAACAACAATGTCAAAAGCGGCAGTAGCGACAGCACCAGTGGCAACAGCCGCAGCGACAGCAGCAGCAGAGTTTTAGCTTTAAAATAATCTGTAGTTATCATTATAAGTTCTAAATCAGCACTTCAAAACAAACGTGTCTTTTTTAAAATTCATTCTAACAAACAAATTCCTTAATTGCCTGAGCAAGGACCCGGATACCACACTCATTTGAGTATTTAGAGTATTTTGACAATGGGAAAGATTCACAGTTTTCAACGTTTACAAGATAACATAATTCAACTGTTTTTTAAGTTTGTATACTCGTTCACTAAGTGAACCAGTATATATATGTATATGCCAAATTGTGTGTCAGTAGCTTAAAAGCTCCATTCTGACGGGATCAGGACAAAACCAAATTGCAAAACCAATAACAATGGTTGTCAAAACACTTTTTAAATAATTTTTTTTACTTATTTTTAATTATACACAAATTGTCAAAATAAATTATAATACATTCATTTAACACTTTGAGTAATTTTTATTTTTGGTTATGACGCTGAAAAATTAGAATTTTTTACTCTGTCAAAACATAATATATATATATATATTGGATTCGTAGATCTAGGAATATAAATAAATAAGTTTACGTTATGCATACATGCATACGGTTGCGATAAGTTGTGTTCAATTTTGAAGGCACTTTTTCTGACGCTATTTTGACAATGACTTGGCATCGAAAATGAAACTCTGTAGTTGCCAAAAACTTGGCAGCATAGTATTTTGGCGCCATTTCTTGTTTAACACAGTGTAACGCAGTTCTCTATACATACTATTAAAATGATGAAATCGAAATCCATGAAGGCGTCAAAGTTATATGTTTTAAAAAGAGGTGATTATATGCATATTTCATTATCTGTTTATCTATAACAAAAACAATAACTTTTAGATGGAAGGCGGGAGGAAGTTCATTTCGATAAGATTACTTCTAGGATACAGAAATTATGTTACAATCTAAATATGGACTTCGTTGATCCGGTAAGTGTTTGGTCTTATGTGTACACATATCATTCACCTTTGTCCATGTACATATGTATGTACATATACGAGTTATGCCCATAATCTGAATGCAAGTTAAAACATTGATACGTATTCACAGGCGTTATATTACAATCCCACCTCGTCTTTGCAATCTCATGTTATATTCTGAATACATATTGTCCGTCTGGTAGTTTATATTATCTTGTCAATTTCGGTGTAGAGCTTCAATAAGAAATGGGTTTTCTTTCTTATAAACAATAATAGTATTGTGGGCTTACTCAAAATAATGATCAGCAAAATGGAAATAGCAGACATTTTTATAGATAAGATAATGATCCAAAAAATGCCTCATATTTTTTTTATCAAGAATAGCTTATATACCATTGTAACAACTCGAAACACTACCACAGTCCCTCGATCTGAACCCTATTGACCATATTTGGCACTTACTAGCAAAAAATGTATACATCACAAGGTAAACTCCAGTGCATCAGTAATGATAGTCAAACGCATAGCATGGAAATAAATGCCCACTCAGGAAGACTGCAACTGGGAAGCATGCGTCGACTTTTAGAAGGAGCTAAGCGACGCCTGACAATGTATTAGGGACTTAAACTAAAATACTTTTTATTATACCCTGGACCCTTTGCAAATGTGTGGAAAGGGTATAATGGTTTTGCGGCAGAATCTCGGAAACTACAAAAGCTACAGACTTTTTTTCAACTTTAGATTCTCCTAATCAATGCCCCGTTTTATTAATATCGATAAAAATTAATATTATGTCAAATATATCGGTTTTTACTATTACTTTGGTGGGAGGAGCGAGTCCGAAAATTTTGTTCTGACCATCAGGTTGGGGGAGAATTCAATATATATATATATATGCACGGTCATTTAATTTTGATTACCTATATTTTTTTTATTAGGTGTCAATCACCCTAAAAGTTATAAACGGGCTGTACTGTGGCGTTACCACACAGGAGTTGGATAATTTAGCAGCGGAAATCGCAGCAAGCTTAACAACCCATCATGCAGACTATGCACTTTTAGCTGCTAGAATCGCAGTTTCCAATCTTCACAAGGAAACAAAGAAGGTTTTTTCAGGTATTCATATTTTTTTATTATAATTATATATTTGTCATTTACCTTTTATGTTAAATAATTTTTTACATTTCTTAAAACCAAAAATTTCCAAAATAACAATAATAGTTAAGACCCTGAACGAGTATAATGCAGTAGGTAACGCCCGACTGCATCGTTCTTACTTGTTTTAAAAATAATTACATCTCTTTTGTTTTATTGTTTTTTTAAGATGTCTTCGAAGATCTTTATAAACATGTGAACAAGGAAACTAATGAAGCATCACCGATGGTATCGGAATACCATTACAACATTGTTAAGCAAAATTCAGATCGCTTAAACTCCGCTATTATTTATGATCGCGACTTTGGATATAATTATTTTGGATTTAAGACACTTGAGCGATCGTATTTGCTAAAAATTAATGGCAAAATTGCAGAACGGCCACAGCACATGCTAATGCGTGTCGCAATTGGTATACATGGTGATGATATTGATTCTGCGGTTGAAACTTACAATTTACTTTCCGAACGTTATTTTACACATGCGTCGCCAACACTTTTTGCTGCTGCTACAAATCGTCCGCAATTGTCTTCATGTTTTCTGTTAACTATGGTTTCTGATTCTATTGAGGGCATTTTTAAATCGGTAGAGCAGTGCGCAATGATTTCAAAATCAGCAGGTGGCATTGGACTGAATGTTCATTGTATTCGAGCAAAAGGTACCTCAATTTGCGGCACAAATGGTACATCTAATGGCTTAGTACCAATGCTTAGAGTGTTTAACAATGTGGCGCGCTATGTGGATCAGGGTGGTGGCAAACGACCAGGAGCGTTTGCCATTTATCTAGAGCCATGGCATTCTGACGTTTTCGAATTCTTGGATCTTAAGAAAAACACTGGAAAAGAGGAACATCGGGCTCGTGACCTTTTCTATGCCTTGTGGATTCCTGATCTTTTTATGAAGCGCGTTGAAGCTAATGAAGATTGGTCCTTAATGTGCCCACATAAATGTCCGGGTCTGCACGATGTTTGGGGAGAAGATTTTGAAAAACTCTATGTGAAATATGAAAAGGAAGGGCGGGCAAATCGAATTATTAAAGCCCAATCTCTTTGGTTTGCCATAATTGAATCTCAAGTGGAGACTGGTACCCCATACATGCTTTTTAAGGACTCGTGTAATAGAAAAAGCAACCAACAAAATGTTGGAACTATAAAGTGCAGCAATTTATGTACAGAAATTGTTGAATATTCGGCACCTGATGAAATCGCTGTGTGTAACTTGGCGTCAATAGCACTTAACATGTTTGTGACGCCCGAAAAATCTTATGATTTTAAGAAACTAAAAGAAGTTACTAAAATTGTAACCAAAAATTTGAATAAAATAATAGACATAAACTACTACCCATTGCCGGAGGCGAAAAAGTCGAATTTACGACACCGCCCTATAGGAATAGGAGTTCAAGGGTTCGCAGATGCATTAATTTTAATGCGGTTTCCTTATGAAAGCGATGAAGCATTTCTTTTAAATCAGCAAATCTTTGAAACAATTTATTATGGAGCATTGGAAGCCAGTTGTGAATTGGCCCAAAAGGATGGACCATATGAAACCTATGTTGGAAGTCCAGTGAGCAAAGGAATTTTGCAGTATGACATGTGGAACAAAACACCAACAAATCTTTGGGACTGGAATGTCCTTAAAACGTCCATTAAACAACACGGTGTCAGAAACTCTTTATTGATTGCACCTATGCCCACAGCATCGACTGCGCAAATAATGGGCAACAATGAATCATTTGAGCCGTATACTTCAAACATTTATACAAGACGGGTATTGTCCGGCGAGTTTCAAGTGGTAAATCATCATTTACTGCGTGATTTAACGGAGTTGGATTTGTGGGACGATGACATGAAAAATCAAATAATAGCAAGCCGAGGATCGATACAAAACATCAACTCGATTCCCCAAAAAGTTCGAGATTTGTATAAAACTGTATGGGAAATATCAGTCAAGACAGCCATTAAAATGGCGGCTGATAGAGGCGCGTTCATTGATCAAAGTCAGTCTTTCAATATTCATGTTGCCGAACCAAACTATGGCAAATTAACATCAATTCACTTTTATTCCTGGAAAGCGGGACTTAAAACGGGAATGTATTATCTTCGAACAAAGCCTGCTGCAAATGCAATACAATTTACTGTAGATAAAAATGCATCTCTTGTGGAAATGAACGGACATACCCCAGATGATCAAAGTGATTTAACAGAGAATCATTTGGCTAACACATCCAATTCGAGTATAGAACGAGAGCGTAAAATGGCAGAGATGGTTTGTTCCCTTGAAAATAAGGATGCTTGCTTGTCTTGCGGTTCGTAAGAAGTATTTAATAATCATTTTTATATGCACCCACATCATTAAGTAAAAAAGTTTTTTTATAATAAATAAGCCAGAAATATTTAAAATCTTGTATTTTTTTTTTTAGCATTTTTCAGAGGTGAGCCTGCTTTTTTAATCCGTTGTTTTTAGAAAAAATTGCAGAAGTCAGTTTCCCTAAGTGCGAATGTAAGTCATATCCCATCACTCTAAAGAATGATCCACTTGTGAAGTGTGTTCCGGATATTAACATTGGCTTTTTAAAAGTAAAGATATTTCATTAACATGGTTGGAAAACCCATTGGCGTTCCATATTCCAATATTTAGATTTACTTGCATAACATTATTTGCGAGTTTAAATTGTTTTTCGAATAGGTATTCTATTTTCAAGTGAGTTATTTGTATTTTTATTTCTCACGTATTTTAGGTTTGAAAATTATTGGATTGTTGGGTAAATGCAGATCTATTAAGCAGAGCAAAGCTTTAGGCTTTGTCGTATATCCTATTATTGCATGTAGTTTTTCTAAGAGCAACTGCAACTACAGCATATCAAAATCGATACTTGATATCCTACAGTAATAATCGAGTACGCAAACCGCCGCTAGCAAGTCGGCCCGGCTGTATAATAAATTCAAAAACACTAATAGTTATCCACAAGTAAATGTTGTTCTATATCATAAACTCAACAACAATAAGAAAATTATATATTTATATATTATAAAATGTTCAAGTATTTTGGAGTTTTCAAAACTTAAACAAAATCAATGTGCCATTTGTAAGAAAAGCTTTCAAAAATTGATATACGATATTTATAATTAATCGATATTACACATTTCGAATAGTGATGAGCGATATTTACTATATTTGTTACATTTAACAAGTATTTAACATAACATATAGATGTGATATTTAGTACAAAATATGTGACAGTTATTTTCGTCACAGTGCTAAGAGCGCAGAAGTCTGCATAACCTGGTCAAATATTAATATTGCTTATATTTTATAAACTAAGCAATAATGTTAACTTCCGCCGCCGCACATGGAATCCTCGTAAAAAAAACCAAGCAAGTTAGAAACACAAAGACTTAAACGAAGAAAAACCTAATATTCTGTAAGGTTTGCGTTTAATGCAATAACAAAATCCATAGTTGTTGTTATTCGTATTTTCAAACATATGTGTACACTGAACCGGTTCCTAATAAAACTAGCAACTAAAAAATACTTTTTGTTCAACAGCTTTATAGGCTTTACTCTTCTCTAGAAATTTGTTTTACTAAAGTTAATTAAACCAGCTGAAGAGAGTTGAAAGCTGAAGCGTTAATTTCTTCAACGTAATTAGGTGCTTATATTTAGTGCATAGTTGTGTGAAAGTTTTTATGAGTAAATGGGTAATAGCGTCTCGTACGTATTTTAACAAAATACTTTATATTGATACATATGTATGTATGCGTGTATATGTAAATGGATGTATGTCTCGTACGTATTTTAACGAAATACTTTGCATTGATACATATGCATGTATGTACATATAAAGTCGCAATACACATCTCAATAACAAAGTGCGTTTAATAGCTCCATGTCAGAATACGTGCAAGCACGTACAGTGAGCACAAAAATTATTCGGAAGCCCTTGTTTTTTGTTTTTTAATACTCGAAACAATATCCAGATTTTGGAATTATATTATTTACTAAGTACTACGTTCTCCCCACAGGAGTCAGGCTTATTAACATGAAGTTTTGCGAACCTCACCATGTTTTTATACCCTGAACTCATTGAAAATTTTTTTTGTTCCTTTTTTTTTTTTTTTTTTTGTTAACGGTCGATTTGAATGGTTTGCGACGTGCAATCCTTCCATGTAAACAGGCATTTTACAGGTAGTTTCTTATAGTTTGCGCACAAACTTTTTTATCCGTCGCTTCTTCAATATTTGGCAAAGTGTTTGTTCGTGTAATTTTTAGAACAGAAGACATTTAATTGAAAATGTGAATAACAGAAAAGTGTCCGAATAATTTTTGTGCTCACTGTATGTACGTACAAACATGTAATAATGACTCACATTGTTTTAAGTGATAACATTGTCAAGCTCTATATACAAAACGTAATATTTATGCACATACAGTAGCTCACAACTTATTTCGTGCAGATGTATATAAAATTTAATTGCTAAACTATTAACCTTATAACAAACAAGTGAGATTGCTCTAGTCGGGACCGCCCGACTAGTAGATACCCAGCATTAAAACTTTAATTTAAGATATTCATAATATAACATAACTTAACCATCGCAAACAAATTTTAAGTAAATGCTAGACAAAATTCAGCATTTGTCATAAAAACGATAATTATCAATAACAATTATCAACGACGAAAAAGAGAACATAAGTCCACCCACACTGACCCAACGCGGACTCAATCCGCCGACCCTTCGGCTACTGTTTCTCAGTTCTTGCGCTTCAGCCAAACAGCTGCGCTTGGCCCACACTACGGAAAATAGATTCTTGATTTGCTGGTAAAATTAAATGTATATTGAAATGTATGTATGTACAAACCTCAGCGCAAGTTTGTGGACAAGAATTAATTATTTAATTATACATACAACTTGTGTACATGCAAAATATGCAAAATAATTACCTCGGATAACCTTGGATAATATAGTATATGTTTGAAGTATTAAATATGTAAATATATATATCATATAACTATTACAATATTTTGTTTCTAGATATGCTAGCTAAGACTGAATAATGGTTTTACTACAAATTACAGTTGGTGTGAAATTCTTCATATTTACAATACTTATCACTTTATTTGGTGATTCAAAGCAGGTAAGTTATATTGAGCCTGTATATAAATTTATACTTAATGTAATTGAATGTGATCACATTCATATTTGTTTAATCGATCAATAATTATAATATTGTCAGTTGTTATCCCGTAATAAAGAGACTAACATTTTACAGGATTGTGTCTGGTATGGAGTATGTAATACCGATGCTTATAATCACAATCAATATTGTTCCTACAATGGTACCCCAAAAGCAATGCCTGAAGATGGACTTAAATTATTAGCAGAAAGGTGTGGTTATTTTCTAGAAACAAAACAAACAAATTTTTGCTGTGACGTTGATCAGGTAAAGTTCTAATTCATTAAAAATCATATACATATAAAATAATTAATATTTACTTCTTAGGTGAAAATATTAAATGAAAACATTAAACTTGCTTCTGCTATTCTTGAGCGTTGTCCATCATGTATGACAAACTTAGCTCGTCATATTTGCGATCTAACTTGCTCTCCAGAACAATCCAAATTCGCTAGAGTTGCTTCTACAGAACAAAATAAAAAAGGTACAACTATTTATTTGTGCAGAAAGGCTACTTTCCGTAGTTATGTAAAAAAAAAAAAACCCCCACGGAAATTTGTAAAATGTTAATTTTTTCTTTATCAACAATCACCCAAATTAAGCATTTCTTATACCCTAAACCCATTGGAAAAGTGTAAAAAGGTTTATTAGTTTTGTTCAAATCTATGTAACACGCAGAGGAAGACTTCTTCGAGCCCACGAAGTATATATATTCTTGATTAAGATTCACAGCTGAGTCTATCTAGCCATGTCTATCTGTCTGTCTGTCAGTATGACGCGATCTTGGATACTTCAAAAGCCAGACTTTAACTTTTCTAATATGGACTCGTCCGAGGCACACAAAGAGATCATGTTTGTAAATTGTAAATTATCAATACCTCTTACCTCAATACCTCTTACCTGCAATTTTTCAAGTTTTTTTTGTAGATTAATTTGGTTCATATGAATATAATAATATTCTGCTATAGTGTAATATACTAATAAAAAACCTTAAGAGGGGTTAATACACACAGAAGTTATTACGTTTAGTGAAATTGAACAAACAATTAAATATGTGAAACTACAGCTTACAGTTAGGTTCAGGGTATTTCCTAGTCGGTCGGTCCCGACTATTGTAGTCTTACTTCTTTGTAAATAAGGTAGTTTTAACTAACTATATTTTAATTATTTACTTCTTAACACTTGTATAACATATAGTAAAAATCATTTGTTTACGATGTGCAAATTTGTATTTCCAGGTTTACCCTATGTAACTGCTTTGGATGTACACATAACAGAGGAGTATATAAACAAGACTTACAAGTCATGCTCTCAGGTTAGATATATTTTAAGTTTCTTTAAGTATAAATTATAACCAATATGCACACATACATATGTACATTCAAGCATATGTATGTGAAGTTGAATACGGAAATTTGAAATCTAAATTGTTTGCATCTCAATATGTATATATTCGGTCAAATTTAAATAAATGTGCGTGGATTCTCAACCCGAAAAAAATTTACAAACGCAATCGCTTTAAGGTGCCCTTAGCAACAATCAATGCTAAAAATCTCAAGTTTTCATGCCAATATTTTACAGAGCTCTTCAAGCGAAAGCGAAGAAGAGCGGCCGAAAATTGAAAGTTAAAATTTTCGGAGCTTGCGCTTGAAGAGAGTTCCAACAACGGCAATGCTCTGTAGTGTGAGAGATCAAGGTATGCACATAAATGCACATAACTCGCTAAGTGGCATGCTTAACCTATGACTTGTATGCCAGAGCTTACAAATGCGAGAAAAGGCAAGTTTGCTAAAAGGGTCATATTTTAGTCTTCTCATTTTTCATTTTAATGACTAATACTTAAACGATGAATAATTAATGCAACTATGTAAATACGTAAAGAGGCGAATATAATTTTTTTTTTATTTTTTTCCCGAATTTTAAAGTAAAAAATTTAAAAAAAAAATACCGCACAAAAAATTTGGAAGTCATATTACCTGGGAAGCATAAGCACATTTAAATTCATAAGTGAAGACCAAGATAGTGTAAACAAATAGACATATCAAACAGTGGTGAATTTAAGAACATGTGATGTAAATACAAAAATTTCTCAGACAGATTCCAACGAGCTCAATGTCCAAGTGGGTAGTCTGAAGGAATGGAGATGAAACATCGGATTCAAGTTAAGAAATTTAATCGAAATAACTTTTGAATATGTACATCTTTGGAATTGTTTATCCATTTTCCATTATCCAATTAAACAGATAGTGTGTGACCCTTACCAATTCAGAGTCAAGATGCATAATAAAAATAATATATATATATATATTTGATTAGTGACGATTTATAACAATTATTAATTTTTTTATTTTCAGGTATCTGTGCCACAAACCGGTCAATTAGCATTAGATCTAATGTGCGGAGCCTATCCCGCTTCACGATGCAGTCCTACAAAATGGTTTACTTATATGGGCGATGCTAATAATATATATGTTCCATTTCAAATAACATATATTCAACATCCGACAAACTCAACAAAAAATGGCTATACCCCACTTAATCCCAAAACTACTCCTTGCAATGAAGCAGTAAATGTAAGTGGAATATATAAATTATATATACTCAATTATTCAACATTTATTAGTTTTTTATTAAGAGAATAAAACTCTCTTTTTTAGGGTGAACTTCCAGCGTGCTCCTGCACTGATTGTGATCTATCATGCCCCAAAGCTCCCGAAGATCCGGTTATACCCAATCAATTAAAAATTGCAGGGTTCGATGCTTTTACAGTTATTATGACAGTCGTATTCTCTGTTGGCACAGTTGTTTTTCTAATGGGAACATTTTTGTTTACCAAAAATTCAATAAATGGTGAGTATGTTATTAATTTATTTTCTTGTAGTAAATTATTGTAATGTTACTTGATTAGATTCTAAGCGGAAGCAGCATGTGCCCCGATTTAAATTTGAAAATATTTCGTTGTGCTTCTTCTTTTTTGAATTAGGAATAATATGAAATACTTCATGGGTTCGTCATGCCTTCATGACGTCTTCGCAAAGTTAAAATATATTATGTTTGTGCAATGTTCGTCATGCTGTCGGTCCGTCTATCCGTATGAACGAAACTTTTTTCGGCGTTTTTGTAGCTAGAGACTTGAAACTTGGAACACTAGAACAGCCCCCCTAAAGATTACAACCGTGCTAAAAGTTTTCGCATGACATTCTTTGAATATTTAATATATAAACTCTAAATTATTTAAAGAAAGCTAACGAGCATAAATAAATAAAATAAAACATACAAAATATTAATTAAATAAAATTAATCTTTTTTATAGATGAAGACTTTCACATTGATGGAGGTACCGACGATTCTATGTATACACAAGAGCCACGATATTTTGAAAAGCTTGGCGCACGCACAGAATTTATCCTAGAAAATATATTTAATAGATGGGGTACTTTTTTCGCAAGTTACCCTTGGCTAACATTGTTTGGAGGTGCATGCGTTGTAGTGGTTTTGGGATATGGTATAACGTTTGTACAGATTACGACCGATCCAGTTAAACTTTGGGCTTCGCCAAGTTCAAAATCTAGAATGGAAAGAGAGTTTTTTGATTCCAAATTTGAACCATTCTTTAGAATTGAGCAGGTAAGTTAAAACACAATATCGATATTTGGTCTCCGGCATCTCAAACCATGGTATTCTTCGTTGCTTTCACACTAATTTTATGCAGAAGCAAAAGTCTTTTGTGCAATGTCCGATTGTCTGTTTTTTAACGCACACTTTTTTTGTGCAGGTTTAAAACTAAAAACTCCAAACATAGTATATTTAATCTTGTACATTGCCCAATAATAAATCCCTATAATAAAACTAAATTATATAAATTAGGGTTTTTTAGTGCAGAAGTATTATTAAAAAAAAAGGACAACTAAATCATCTTTAACGTGCTTACTTTCGTCCCCGAATATTTAAAAAATCGAGTTGTACCAGTCGGAAGCCCCGGACTAGTGCACTCTTGTTTTACACTGGAAATAGATTGGTAACAGATGCCGCCCACAGTTGTTTTGTTATTTTTTTAAAGCTCTGTTTACGTTTTTATAATCAATTTAATCTTTCTGATAATGTCAAGGTAATAATCAAGGCCGTTGGCCTACCCGAAATTGTACATAATACATCGAACGGTCCCATCAAATTTGGCCCAATATTTGCCAAGGATTTTCTGGCCGATGTTTTAGATCTTCAGGAGCAAATACAAAAAATCGACGCGAATGGAACTTTTTTAAACAATATATGCTATGCTCCCTTAAAAGATGACAACAGTAATGTTGAGGCTACTGACTGCGTTATTCAATCTATTTGGGGTTACTTTAAAGATGATAAAAGCAGACTTGATGATCATGATGAAGATAATGGATTTAATGTAAGTATTGACATCATGAGTAGAAAGTTTAAAAATAAGCGAAAGATTAAAATATTATATCGCCATATGTCAAATCTTCGACACCCCTATAATAACTACCAACTGATATTATAATCTCTTATTAATGGCTATTACTTTTTATCATATTTCAGGTTACTTATTTAGATGAAATGTATCAGTGCATCAGTAATCCATATATATGTTTAGCTTCTTATGGAGGACCTGTAGATCCAGCTATTGCGTTAGGCGGGTTTTTAAAGCCCGGTGAACAACTTACAGGGGCAACAAAATATGAGCAAGCTGATGCTTTAATTCTATCATTTTTGGTAAAAAATCATCATGACAAAGAGAAACTAGTTCTTGCATTAGAATGGGAGAAGAAATTTGTTGAGTTTATGGTTAACTATATAGCAAATAATAAAAGTAAGTCAATGGATATAGCATTTACATCTGAGCGGTCCATTGAAGATGAGCTTAATAGGGAATCACAGTCGGACGTCTTAACGGTTTTAGTTTCATATATTATTATGTTTATTTATATAGCAATATCTTTAGGAAATGTACAAGAGCTACAAAGATCACTTATTGACAGTAAAATCACACTGGGTATTGGTGGAGTCATTATTGTTTTAGCGTCAGTAGTGTCTTCTATAGGAATTTTTGGATACATTGGTATTCCAGCAACCTTAATTATTGTAGAAGTAATACCATTTTTAGTACTAGCCGTTGGAGTTGATAATATTTTTATTCTAGTTCAAACTTATCAAAGAGATCAGCGCAGAACTGATGAAACAATCGAACAGCAAGTGGGGCGTGTTTTAGGACGCGTAGGCCCAAGCATGTTGTTAACATCTATAAGTGAGAGCTGTTGCTTTTTTCTCGGTGGCCTATCTGACATGCCTGCTGTAAAAGCATTTGCGTTATACGCGGGTGTTGCTTTACTAATAGACTTCATATTGCAAATAACATGTTTTATCGGCTTATTTACACTAGACATAAAACGTAAAGAAGAAAACCGTTTAGACATATGCTGTTTTATAAAATGTAAAAAGTCGGACAATATTCACAATAATGAAGGACTTTTATATAAATTTTTTAGAAGTGTTTACGTTCCATTTTTGATGAAAAAAGTTGTTAGGGTAACTGTTATGGTAATATTTTTTGCTAGCCTTTGTGCTAGTATAGCTTTTGTTCCAAAAATTGATATAGGGCTTGACCAAGAATTGGCAATGCCTGAGGATAGTTTTGTTTTACATTATTTTAAGTCTTTAAACAAACACCTTAATATTGGCCCTCCAGTTTACTTTGTACTAAAGGGAGATATTAATTTTTCGAATAGTTCTAATCAGAATTTAGTATGTTCCGGACAATACTGTAATGATGACAGTGTTTTAACACAAATTTACTTAGCTAGTCGACGATCAAACTTAACATATATTGCACGCCCAGCTTCAAGTTGGATCGACGATTACTTTGATTGGGCGTTATCATCAAGTTGTTGCAAGTATAATCCGAATAATGGCAGCTTCTGTCCTCATGAAGGTAAGAAAACAACCGAAACATGAACATTTAACCATATAAATTAGTGTTAGTATTTTAGTGACTCTAGCTCTAAAATAAAACAAGATATTATTTTGTAGGGTGGTGGCTGGGATATATGGGGGAGATCACCAGCAATCTACATTCCAAATTTGTTGACTATATTTAAAATGAGGTGTATCACATGTATCGATTTTCCAGCAGCGCCACCGACCACTAACGAACTCTATGAAGATTAAACAAAACGAACGATAATACATATATTGAAATAATTAAAAAATTAATAATTATTTATTTATTAATTTATTAATATGTTAATTATTAATTTTTTACAGATACTTCATGCTCACCCTGCACAATAAAGAAAAACAATCTACGACGACCAGATGAACATGATTTTGGAAAATATTTACCGTTTTTCTTAAAGGATAATCCAGATGATTCATGTGTCAAGGCAGGCCACGCTGCCTATAGCGGAGCAGTGCGCTACAACTATGCCCAAAAAACTCTAAATGTTGACTCTTCATATTTTATGGCTTATCATTCAATCTTAAAGACATCCAGGGACTACTTCCTCGCCTTAGAATCAGCTAGAAAAATATCTGCAAATATTACGCAAATGTTACAATTTAACCTTCTCACAAACGGACTACCAATGGACTTAGTTATGCAAGTCGAAGTATTTCCCTATTCAGTATTTTATGTGTTTTATGAACAATATTTAACTATGTGGTCAGATACATTACAAAGCATGGGAATTTCAATACTTTCCATATTTATAGTAACATTTATTTTAATGGGTTTTGATATACATTCCGCCCTTGTTGTTATAATCACTATAACAATGATAGTTGTTAACCTTGGGGGCCTTATGTATTTCTGGAATATATCTCTAAATGCTGTGTCATTAGTAAATCTTGTGATGGCTGTGGGAATTTCTGTAGAGTTTTGTTCACATCTTGTGCACAGTTTTTCACTCTCAAAAGAAACAACTCAAATAAATAGAGCGGCCGATAGTTTAACAAAAATGGGTAGTTCGATATTTTCAGGTATAACGCTTACCAAATTTGCTGGAATATTAGTTTTAGCGTTTGCCAAAAGTCAAATTTTCCAAGTGTTTTATTTTCGAATGTACTTCGGAATCGTAGTTATTGGTGCAACACATGGTTTAATCTTTTTGCCAGTTCTGCTTAGCTATATTGGTAAGTAATTTTAATTTTTATTATGTATACAATATAATAAACCTAAACTATAAAATAACATTAACAATATGATATGCAGTTAAAAGAATTGAAAAATATTTTTATTGCTTATATACCCTTGCAATATGTGTAACCCACTTAATGATATATATTCTTGTCCGTCTGCCTAACCGTTTATCCGTTTATACCGTTTATATTGTGTTTGTTTTTCAAATAGTTCACATAGCTTTCAGCTTTCAATCGAGGTTAAATATTTCCTATATAAAATTCCTTATAAGCAAGATCGAAAATTTCAACAAAACTTAATTATATTATCTTCTAAAGATCAAACCGAAAAATATCCCCTGTACCTACTTCCGCCCCCACAAATTAAAAAAAAAAAAACAAACAACAATATGAACGAGTATAACGTAGTCGGTAACACCCGACTGTAACATGTTTACTTGTTTTAACATGTATAATTAAATAATTAAAATACAATATTATTCATTTTCAGGTGCGCCAAATAGTGCAAGGCTCGAATCTCACAGCCATGAAAATCCTGATCAGGAAACTTCGTTATCTGGGGCAAGATAATTATTTGTTTTAATTTTAAGAATATTATAAAAGGTAAATAGCAAAATTATAAATCTCGAACAGGAAATGACAAGTTTGAAAGTATTTTGAATAGCTTCTAAAATTGTATTACTATATTTTTGAAATCTTGGCGCTGCAATTTTGATTAATTTATTTCAAATAGATGTATATGTGACACCATTGAACTATGTTTTTCTAAAAGTAGTATATGTAAACCGGCTGAGGTGTGATAAATTTTAACCCATATTTTATGTACATATGTAAGTAAAAACCGCTAATAAAGAAATCAAAGAAAATATTAATATTGTTTTTATTTTTGGTTTGAATGTAGTGTATAACTTACAGTAAAGTTAAGCAAAAATGATCATTTCCAAACTTTGCATTTTTGATTAAAATATGAACAGAAGTGATTTTGCTTGAGGGTAAAGCAAGCTGTCTTCTTTGTGAAGTCCAGAGAGATCGGCGATATTTTCATGCAACTTGACCGCTTTCATTTTGGAGCACCACTGGTCCCAAATCCAAAGATTTTGGCAGAAATACATTTTTTGTTCAGAGTTAAGGATATAACCTAAAGTAGATTTAAAGTTATAAATTTAGTTTTACTACTAACGCCTTCCTATCTAGATGTAGGAGTTAATAACATCACTAACAACATATAGCTGTGACCAGGGGCATAGCTGGCCGGACAGGCAAATAAAATACCCCCATTGTGTTGGTGATGTTATTATCAATGTTTATAATCCTGTTAGGCTTTTAGCATTTTATAATTTTGTGCATGTGTGTACCTTTGTTGACACTCGTTTTGTCGACTTTCTATATAAATAAAAATAACACATTGTATTTGCAAGTTGTGGCGTCCATAGTTTCTTATATGTCAGAGCAGAAGTTGCTGTTTTGGCTTTCATTGTGTCTGTTTTATAGACTGCGAGACTGAATTTGTATGTGGACCAAATCAGATCCGAATTGGGACTGTTAGCTTCGTTAAAGAGAGCTTTACATTTTTTTGCGCAGGTTAATTAGTTGTGGAAATCACCATGGTGAGTTTTTCTTCACTTTATATTTCTTAACTGGATATGCCTCAGTGAATATTTTGATTTTATCAAATTAAACATAAATTTAAATTAAATATAAGTTTTGCGCCAAATAATACCCGATATTCATTTTTAAAATTCATCGATAGGAAAAAACGATTACCGATACCCTAAAATTAACATAACAAATATGGTAACACTTTAATCTCAATTCAGGGGGTGGAATATTTAAAGGTCCTGCGCATAACATATTCACAACATAGTGTTTATCTAGTGAAAATTAACTTAAACATATTCAGAAATTGGGGGAAAACTTAAAATAATTTTTTTTAATGAGAAACAATCCCACCTAAAGATTACCTATACATCTTGAAAGTGTTAAAATGAATTTGCAATACTGCCAAATGCTTATAGTTCTTTACATCGTTTTAATAGCTTTAAAAGATAACTATGTATGGACCAAAAACTCTACATATGAAAACAATGGGTATGTAAAACATATACATATGTTTTTTTTTGTTGCTATGTATATAAGGACTCGCCTTTTGTCATCTGCTTGAACATTGCAAAACAAAATAGTTGTAGTGGAAAAAGTAAAACAAAAACCTAAATTAGCTACTGCAAAGAATAGCATAAAACAGATATTAATTTATATTTAACACATAATATAAAGATAAGCTATTTAAATTTTTAAATAAATATCAACGTTTAAAATTGCTGTAATTTTTGCATATTTGGGAAATAACAAAACGATAGCAAGAACGAAAAAAAGCCAAAGCAAAAGCCTGGTTGTCGGTTTTGCTTTGAAGATCGTAACAGCCTACAGCAAAGTGACAGCCAGGGTTTAGGGTATCTCCTAGTCGGGCTCCCGAATGGAGCGTTCTTAAATGTTATATTTTTGTTCTACAATTTCGGACTTTGCTATGATGCGGACATTTCAACAGCAGGGCAAAGACAAATAATCCTAGCACAAAACAAAATTGCTTTTCGTAGCAAAGTAGCAGCAAATATTTTAGTGATATTACCAATATGCCGGTAGTTTTTCGAGGACTGGTAAATACACGTACGAGAGTTCGTATGTACATGTGCATAAATACGAAAGTGTTGAGCAAACTATTTAAGTCGAAGCAAACTGATGCTTAATTAAAAATAATGTCAGCTAGCTGACGTCTGCCTAGGGAGTATAGGAACAGGAATTGACATCAGTACCTTGGGTTTTGCTCGGGGACCCTCACAATCTCAGAGAGCAAAACCGTAAACGCTCCATTTGATTAATGTGTGTTGGGCGAGTTCTTTATACCTCTCTCTCTCTCTCTCTCTCTCTCTCTCTCTCTCTAAGCGCAAGCAATGTTACGAAAATTCATATTTTAAATTTTTGGTTGCTCTTCTTCCCTTGCTGAGTTCTGTAAAATTTTTAAAGGATTTGTCCACATAAAAACCTTGGGATTTTTAGTGATGTTTGTTGATTAGGGTACCACAGCGACCTAGATACTTAAGTTTCCTCACAATCTCAGGAAGCAAGAGAGTACATTGCTTTCTGGGATCGACAATAATTTTGAGTACTCTCTCACTTCGTAGCAATGCTAAAGTTTTCTCTCAGGACTCTCTCTCTCTCCGAATCCGCTCCGAAAAGGCTAGTATTACAATTGGCAATCTCTAGTCCCGATTTGAGAGTATTTTAGTAGCCTCTGTTGTCTTAACTTTCCGCTCTTCAACAATATCGGCTCCAATGAGAAGGTCATCAACATATAGGCAATTCTTTTCTTTCTGTTCAAATTGGAAATTTGCAGTGGTTGTTTGGCTGTTGATCTCAAGAATACAAGTGGATAATTTCAATCTTAATAATCAATGAGAAACTGCCGATATATTTTCGAGATATCAGCTGAAATTACGTGACGCAATAGATAAAAGGAAAGCGTTTCAATACAATATTTTCCTATATATACTCTTCAAGTGCCGAGAGTTTGTGTGTATGTCTTAAATGCTAGGTTCAGGAACTCTCCTAGTCGGGCGGTCCCGATTAGAGCAATCTCACTTGTTGTTTTTGTTTTGCTATCCGTCCGTATAAGTGCAATTTTTTTACCGCGTATAAATTATTTTCACTGCGTCGTAAAAATTTGCAGACCAGTTCTAACGAGCGGGCTGAAACACGCACTTCTGCCAAACACGTTACAAAAATCCATATTTCCCCAACATTACGTCAGCAAACACAAAACCCTTTTTGTAACAGACATAGACTAATGCCATTTTTTGATGTACGCATAACGCCGATCCGCATATTAATTTACTTGTGCAATTAAATCACTTTCAATACATTACGTTAGACAAATATGTTTATTTTCTTGTTAAAGATTTTACCCATCATCTGCAATATGTCAACTATATAATGGAACTATTTGTCACGAATTCCTGAAAAATGCCTACGTTTTTATTTCGCCAAATGTGACCATTGACCACTTAGAGGAACGATTAAAAGCCGCATATGGAGTCGTAAAAGAATCAAAGTAAGTGTTTGTAAAATGATCTTATAAATGTTTGCTTATATTATATTGTACATATATATCAAATTTTTAGAGACATGAACTCAAATTGCCGAAAGTATGCATTACCAAGCCTATGTTTGAGCTCCCTTCCGATTTGTAAAACACCAGAACGAACCAATTTATTGTATTTTGCCAATGTGGCTTTGATTGAAAACAAATACAGTGGAAATGATACTCGGAAGAAAAGATTCGTTTCAAAAGATACTAAAACAAAGCATTCTTTTCTAAAAAAGAAGTCTGTTTATAACAACGACGTATTTACTAAGAACGTGTCAAGCAAATATCCACCGACGAGGGAGTCCGAAAATTTGAGACGCATATGTCGAGAAGAATGTGAGCTATTAGAAAATGAGCTCTGTCAAAAGGAATACGCCATTGCCAAACGTCATCCTGTAATCGGTGTCGTGGGTGTTGAAGAGTGCCAAAAAATACCTCAAGACAAAGATTGTTCTACATTAGGCATAACTATCGAAGTAGATGATACCGAAGACTGCTATTGGGAAGATGGTTCCACATACAGAGGAATACAAAATATCAGTGTATCAGGAAAAGCATGCTTACGATGGTCGTGGTTAATGAAAGAAATTTCGGATTTTCCAGAACTTATAGGACAAAATTATTGCAGGTTTGTACGTTGTTTTTGTAGGAAAATTAACTTGAAATATTCGGCAACTTAAACTCATCAAAGTTTCCAAGTATTCAGTCACTATATTTTAATTTTCCGCATATGGAATTTGTTATCGCTTAGGAAAATAGATTGGATTATAAATAATTTGCAATAAACTTAAACTGCACGGTTATAAAAATACTAACGATATTTAATTAAATTATCCACATTTCAGGAACCCAGGAAGCGCGGAGAAAACCCCATGGTGTTTTGTAGATGACATATCATTAGATAGAAACATCGAACCTTGCAATATTCCAAAATGTGTAGATAAAATCTGGTTAAGCATTGTTTCAATATTGGGGCTGGCAGCTGTTGCAGTCCTCCTAATTTCGATACTCCTTTTAAAAAAGAAAAGTTCTCGTGGCATGAAAAATATACAAAGTGTATGTAAATTGTTACGGATGCAAACAAACAAACCGTTGAAACTTTATGATTCTCTTTATCTATATTTCAGATTAATACACCCAACGCCGGAAGCAATATATATGGAAATTCACAATTAAACGCAAACCAAGATATGGGTAGAATTACATTAAATAGTTCCATGGACCATGTGGGCATGCCATCTAAAAATATGGAAAAAAATTCACTTTTGAGAATACCACACTATACTTTACAGGATGTAGAGTTCATCGAGGAATTAGGCGAGGGAGCTTTTGGTAAATTACATCAGAATACTAATGCATATATTTTTAAGCTTGGAAAGCTTGGTTCCTCTTAGTTGGCTTATATTATTATTATTTCAATTTCATTTTAATATTGTACTTAACGCGAAGTATATGGATTTTGTAGCTTATAGTTTAATACTGAATTTCAGTTTTAACATAAAATTGATAACCTTTTCATCAAACATTTTTTAATAGGAAAAGTTTACAAAGGACAATTGACACAATCAAATAAGAAAACTGTAAATGTTGCCATTAAAGCTTTAAAGGAAAATGCCTCAATTAAAACACAACAAGATTTCAGGCGCGAAATTGATTTAATATCGGACCTCAAGCACCAGAATATTGTTTGCATATTAGGTGTTATATTAAATAAAGAACCTTATTGTATGCTTTTCGAATATATGGCCAACGGCGACTTACATGAGTTTCTAATATCAAACTCGCCAATTGAAAAGAAAACATTATCACAGTTGGAATTTCTACAAATTGCAATGCAAATAAGCGAAGGAATGGAGTACCTATCAGGTCATCACTATGTTCATCGTGACTTAGCTGCTCGAAACTGTTTGGTCAATGAGGGTTTGATTGTTAAAATTTCTGATTTTGGATTGTCACGCGATATTTACAGCTCTGATTATTATAGGTATTTATAAATGAGAAATAAAAAATATGTTTTACGATCGTTGCTCAATTATTTTTAATTATTTACTATAGAGTTCAATCAAAATCGCTACTTCCTGTTCGGTGGATGCCCTCCGAGTCAATTTTATATGGAAAATTTACAACTGAAAGTGATATATGGTCATTTGGAGTTGTTCTTTGGGAAATCTACAGTTACGGAATGCAGGTATTTTAAAATGCTTTTAAACCTAAAAATATAATCTAACAGTATTTGTTTATTATATTTTTTCGCTACAGCCATACTGCGGATACAGCAATCCAGAAGTGATCAATTTGATACGATCGCGCCAATTACTCTCCTGTCCAGAAAACTGTCCAACAGCGGTGTATTCGCTAATGATTGAGTGTTGGCATGAACAGGCAGTGAAGCGTCCAACATTTTCAGACATTTCACATCGATTAAAG
Source organism: Drosophila nigromelanica (assembly GCA_004149465.1). Taxonomy (NCBI): domain Eukaryota; kingdom Metazoa; phylum Arthropoda; class Insecta; order Diptera; family Drosophilidae; genus Drosophila; species Drosophila nigromelanica. The sequence goes on along the minus strand of SCDS01000341.1, from coordinate 19,995 downwards.
ACTTGGTATGAAGGTCATGTTAAAATTAGTAACCAGAATCTTAAATAAATAAAGATACTCATAGCATAGAAAAGTACATTTTTTTTAAAACATTTTTTATAAACTATTTAGAAGTTCTTTCTTATAATGAATTGAAAAATATATATCATTTTTTTAAAAAAAAAAGTGCTTAAGAAAATTTTAAACTTTAAATTCAAAAAAGTTTTATGATGAACATAATGAACATAATACCTCAGTATGCTGCAGTCGAGCGTTACCAACTGAGTTATACACGTTCACGGAGGACAACTGCAGCCTGTTAACAAAGAGCCTTCAGATAGCAAATCCTGAGCAAGTTTAGGATGCCTCGCAAGTTCGTATGCGACATTTACCGGTCTTCAAGGGTTATCTTAGTTCGCTGGTCTTCGAGATCCGTATAAGGCCACGTACTGCTCCAAAAAGAGTCCAGCAGAGCGGACCAAAAGGATGTTTAATCCTTTTTGTATTATTAGTTTAATTTATTAACGCAGTGTCAGCATTTATAAGTAAAAAAGTTTTTCTGATAGGTTACTTGCAGTAGTCCGTTGAACACTTTGACCAATTAAATAAGCCATTTTATGAGCGTACTGAAAGAAAAAAAACGAAAAACAATATTAAGCAAAACACAAATATACATGGTTAGTAAAAGATTTAGTACTTATAAAGTGCGGTACCAAAGACAATATAAATACTAAGATGAGTAACGCAGTTCAACGAAATGCTACAAGACAGCTTGATTTTTTCAAATAAATTTTAAACCTACCATGCAACATGCGGGAATCCGTACAGTTCCAGGCCAGTTATAATACAGAAAGCATAACTTATAACTTAGTTTTTGTATAATATCAGGGCCATAATTTGCATCGTCACGTAAAACTACGAAATGAGTTGGGCTAACAGTTCCCTGCCGAACCATTTGTGAAACCAAAAAGAAATCATACATTTCAGATCTAGTGATGTGTTTATCAACAACGGTCCCCGGTAATGGATTTTCAAAATTGTTGTTATTTTTCTGAAAAAAATGCAATTCAAATTTTAAGTGTCAATAGAATTTAAGATAACATATTTATTGTAATATGAATACAACTACAATTTAACGACACAAAAACTAGTATTAATAAGTAACACTACACTATTCGGAATGCCCGAGTAGGAGAGGCACTGAAAAACAGTGAAAGTTATCGATCTTGATCTGCGCGTGCCATGTACGAGTCTATAATCGAAAAGTTGAAGTCTGTAGCTTTTACCCAAAACCATTATACCCTTTTTACCCCTTTTCAATGGGTTGAAAAGTATATAAAAAGAGAAAGGAACCTTATACATTTAATATACACACAAGTTAACAAGTAACCCTCGCGCCCAATTTATTGAGTAACCCTTGTATGCGCTGACACGCAAACACTTCAGTTGAGCGCCCTAGCTGAAACAGTTAGCGGCGGTAACTAGATACTCTTGGTATGTCGCAATAGTTTTTCGTTATTGCTTACGATTGTGCTGAGACGCCGATCATTTAGTTTAGAGCTTTACAGCAATCCCAACGTAATCTTTAGACGAACCCCTGCAATTGAATTATTCCTGGGTACCCACGCATCCGCCAGCGACGACGACACCTAGAAGACGTGACGGCATACGCAGGCGGTTTTTATTCACAATAATATGAGTATCAGCACATGTAAATAAGTACACATTCATTAGTATAGAGCAATCTTGTATACTCTCACTCAGAATTACTTAACAGCGTTCAGCAAAACATGCATGTACTTTTATAGTCTCATATGCCGTGTTTTAAACTTCTTAAACACATATACAAATTAAACAAGAGTTGAGTACAAAATAATATATAAAAAATCGACTTACCGTAAAGAACCTAGTATTATTACGCTTTTGAACTACTATAAAAGTTATTTTTATCTTCTTATTACATACTGCTTGAAATTGCGGAATTTCGTACATGGTACAAAAATTCAATTGACCATCTCCAACTCCATCTCTGAAATGCAAAGCAGTCATTTTAATACAAAATTGTAACAGTATTATAGTTTAGCATAGCATACGTAGTAATAAGAATAACATACATCCAATTTTTAACCTAACATCGTATACAAAAGATCGCATTCGACTCCCGAACGTGAGTAATTCCAAACATTAATTAAAAATTAAAATTCATTCATACCTGTAGATTATTACATTCTCTGGAAAATCGCCATTTCGTAACTTATAACACTCTAGCGCAGTTTCAAAAGAAGAAGTTAGTCCATTAACAAGCTCCTCCTTTTTTGTTTGAATAACAGCTTTACTGTACCAATGGGTATAAGATGAGTTTAGTGAAGCTACGAATGCTGAAATAGTAATTAAGATACTCTTAAAAGGATAAAGTTGGTAATAAAAACTGTTAACATACCGGCTACAGAGTTGCCCTTCTGAAGAGGATCGTGATATGAGTCTATTCCACAGATCATTACATTTTTAAAAGGAATTTTAACGGTCCATAAGGATCCTCCCATTTTACAATTCATTTGTAAAAGAATTTTTTGCACCATTGATCGATTTTTTGTTTCGTTAGATAACGTTCTTGAATTTATAACCTTTAAACATTTTTAAAATTTTAAGTTATTTTAAATTTTACAGATTTCAGTAACTTTACATAAAAACTAAATTAAATATGTGTTGCTCGTCTGTTGCTTACAATGTGTATATATATTACGCATCAATTTTATACTGACAATTGTAATGGTCTACATATAATAAGAAATAATGTAGATTTTAAATTTTAAAATATGCAGAATCTTGAGTGCAGACGAAAAATGTAGTCGCGAGACGGCAGAAGAAATTTTCCTATAATCGTTGATCCTTTATTTCTTATGTTCTCGTACATTTCGGATATTTCTCGCCCCAATTATCAAAAAAACGCAATTAGATACTATAAATACTACTAAATGTGGTTAAGTCCTGAAAATTTCATAGCGATCATACTTTTAGTTTAGAAGAAAGTCAAGAATTTAGTGTCCATTGTGGGGGCCAAACGCAGCCACTGAGCAATTGTAATTAAAGTAATTGCTCGTTGCAAATTCAAAATTAATTTTAGCCTAAGCCAATCGAAATTGATCGATTTGTAAAAATAATCTTACAAATATATACAAGCTGCCGCAACTTAGCTTACTGCAGTTCTGTCAGCTAGAAAGGATTCAATGTAAAACAAGAATTTTAGCTGTTATTTGACTTTCATAAATAACGGCCTATGTGGTTTCAGATTTTTACGGAATGTGCATCATGAAATTTCATCAAAAAAGGCTTCAATAAATGGAGTATAAATATTAATTGGTTGCCCCATACAGGTGAACTTATCTAGAATTGCTGAAAAGCAACTTACATTTTAAAGCAAAAAATTCAGCAATTTATTAAATACTATATGATATATATATTACTTAAATACTATATGATATAGTGGTTCGATCTAGTAGAATGAACATATGTACTGCTTGCAAGAAAAATACGTATCTATGCTAGATTTTATGATAGGGATGAGGTGGGAAACGTCTCCATACATGGGTTACACATTTCGGGATAAAATAGTAATACCCTGTGAAAATATATTAATATATACAAAAATGTATTACCTGAGATGCGACCGGTATCTCTGCGCAGCAAATTTTTTTTATGGCACTATATCTGTCATCTCTGCTGCTAGGACAAATACAAACGACTATTTGAGTTTGAGTGCAAATGTTTCGACGTAATGCATCCACATATGTATCTACACGATCTTGATCTAAGGATATTATATTTGGTTTACAAATGCTCATTCCAAACGCTTCACAGCACCGCTCCATATTGTGTAAAAACGTTTTGGCAGATCGAAAATCATTTTTATGATGAATGAGAACCCAATTCTTTAGATGTACAACTTCCAGCATTTTATTACTTACGGCATCTTTGGAAAATTCTGCCTTATGTCCTGCTGAAACGCTTTGATTTGCAAAGTAGATTTGCTCCGAATCTATTTTTCGACCAATTACATTATGGTAATTTTTAAAAAGCGATAGGCCCCAGTTTTCAAGAATTTGTTTCGCTTCATCGTTTTTAGATATATTCTCAAAATATTTATCAAGAGCTAGAATACGTTGATTGGGAGTAACACTAGTGAATGTTGCTATCTCACGCATTAGTTTTTTGTCCGACCGAATATCATCGTGCAGGCCGGTAAGGTAACAGAGCTCTGGGATTAAACAAAACTGAATGTTCTCAGTATTTAAAGTTTCCCCTTTCCTTAATTGTTTTACACTTATGAGTAATGGTTGTTTGACATCTCTAATATTGATGTTATGGTGATTTTTGTAATATTCAACGTAGCTAGAAGATCCCGTTCTTGTTTCAAATGTTGAATGTGGATTTTGGGAGAAGCATATATCATCAATTCTATAAGTGCGATTATTATATCGTGTCAATACTATACTTCCAATCAAATATTTTTTGGCTTTGTCTTGGTAATTACTTTTGTTCTGTTGATAAATCTCGATAAGCATATCCAAAACTGTTTTTTGACAAAGCAGACGATGAGATACATCGCAGCAAAGCATTAAACCACCGTCGTATTCATCGACAGTAGTTACGTAACCCGGCCAAACTTCCAGCTTTGCCATGGGAATAACTTTGGGACAGGAGGGATCAAATTGTTTGCGATCAAATTTTACGTAATTTAAAGTTCTCATGACTCGATCAAATAAAATATTGTACAATTGTATACAATTTTTAAGAGACTCTTTTTTTTTAAATAGGACTCTTATTTCGATGTCACAGTTGTCTAAACTTTTGGAAATAAAAGTTGTCAATTCCTTTTCTAATAAAATCGGTAAGTACAGAGTGGATCCATCGAATGTTTTGATTCCTCCAAATTTGTCTTTGTGTTCATTTAAATACTTCATCCTTAAATGCACGGAATCAACGGAAGGATTAAAGCGTACTTCATAAAGGTAAACTCCCTTCTTTGGGTCTGACTTCAGGCCAATATAGTTACACGACAAATTAACCGGTGAACCTATAAGGGAAAGTACAAACTGGTTAGAAAGGCGAGAGTGGGTGTAGGCAAAAAATATTTTGTGCGATCTTTAGAGCAGGTCTATAATAAGTCTGCAACGATTGGCGTATCTACATTTAAAGGTAAGGAACATTTATAGATTGAATCGAATTACCACGTCCCGATGGTTGAATATGTATGTTGAAATGTATGTTGTAAATAACATTGAAACAATATATCTTCTATACTTTTAAAGCAGTGTTCAGTTTGTTTGTGTACTTACCTTTCGTGCCACAAGTGTTATTAGGATAAAACAAGCCACTCACACAAATGTTTGGACGATTAATTTCAGATCCGTCGCCAGGCATAGATGTTTTTTCTGTTTCTTTGTTTCTTTTTTGTTGAGATAGGTCTTCTAAAGATGTGAAAGCAGTAGGTTGGCTCTTAACATTATGTAACTGTTGAGTATCGCTTTTAAAGGACTGCAGTAAATGTGCGCGCCCACGTCCAATAGAAACGCTAATATTTTCAAATGTTGACGAAAGTTCACTTGCAATATTATCTCTGGCAATTCGTCGATATTCTCCACTCGAAACTGATTGATCAGCATCTAATCCACTGTCCTTGGCATGTTCTCCACTAGATACAGAAACTTCTGATGCCTCTGTCTCTTTATGAAAAAGGGATAACAAATTGCCACGACCAGACATGTTCTATAAATAATAAGATATGTATTTTAGAAGGTAAGGTTTTTTTACAACTTCTTCCTTCACACAACAAAGCATTGCCTGCGTTTGCACTCATCTTTTAGCACAATAAACAATGCACTAAAAATTTATATTTTAAATTTTTGTTTCCTCTTCTTTCCTCTTGTGAAATAATTGGCATGAGAACTTGAGACTTTTTGCAACGATTGTTGGTGAGGGTATCTAAAGGTGGGTGCGCTTGCTAGAAAAGTTGTTCGGGATGAGAATACACGCACACTTATTCACATTTGTACATGTACATGTATATGCATATTTGTAATTGTGTGCCCGTGTTGGCTGCCCATTCGATGCAAAGTCTAGATTTCAAATTTTTTAAAATTTTTGGCTTCACAAACATATAAAAAATAAAAAATGTAAATGTAATATTGAGCATTTATTATTTAAGAGGAAGATAAAACAATCTATTTATTTCGATAAGCGGTTTTCTAAATATTTGATTTATAACACAAACATAACTCATTTTGGCTTAACAAAAGTACTTGAATGTACAATTTGTCAATAAAGTGCTTTGAAAATGGGAAAAAAGAGAAATTTCCTAAATTGTTAAATTTTTTTTATATTTTATTGATTGTTCATTGTTCTTAAAATAAGTATAAAAAAAATTAACAAAATTAATTTTATTTTAACAGTTGTAAAAATCAAAAACAAAAAACATACATTTTTTACTGTCAACAAAGTTTTTGACAACCACTGTAAATACTTTTGTAATGCGTTTGTGTCCTGATCCCGTTAGAACTGTTGCGTTTTTTTTTTGCGCTGCACTCTGAATATGGCCTTGGTTTGCATTTTGTGATGAAATTTCAAGTGGGTCAGTTTATTTATGCAAAAAAAAAATGTATGTGTGTGCACATGCAATCTTGGGCGCAGGCGACAATTTTTTAATGGGCGTGCGTCAGTCGCGAACCGGCAGAAGAAATTGTAGTATGATCGTTGCCCACGTCGGGGCTGCGACACGGATTCTTAACTCTGCATTCCCACAAACAGCACTCTTACTTTCGATTTACGCCACAGAATTAATTTACAAGTTTTTTCACATGTTTAAAAACGAATATGCAAATAACTGAGCATTTTAAGAACAAGACAAAAACAACTAGCTAAGGCATAAAAATACGAACACATGTAAATACATGTATGCAAGCACGTTAAAATTTGTACACATGCGTGCCCACATTGCTTTTTCTTTTAAATATTTTAAGTTTTGCTGTGCCTCGGTAATATAAAATGCTTACCAATATAATGTAAAAATATATCAATGTATATAATGTATAACTGTCAGGTATTTTGGCGCCACTTCAAGTTAAATAAACGAACTAATGTAGCTTAGTGATGTCAACACAAAGGAATTATTCTAATGTTACAGTGAGTGAGGAAAAACTTTGTAGGATTGGTACGTTGGTACTTTCAGGAAATTTAGCGTATGCATTGTATACCACTTTGATACAATATATTTTCAAACATATATTTGTTATATGTATTTTGAAAATAATTTTATATGAAGATCTTTATTTATTTTTGTATTAAATATATTAATTTCCACAAAATTTCCCTATAATATGATAATATTGATATTAATAATAAAATAATTAAAGATTATAAAGAGTCTGTTAGAACCTAATAGGTGTAGATTGCATTTCTATTCATAAGTTTATTTATTTAATCTACTTCCTGGATGGTAAGTATATTTTTTGTACTTATTAATATTAATAGCTTATATTTGAGAACTATGGGATTACTGAAATTAAAAACTATGTTATAAAGCTTTTATTATAAATATTGTACTTATATTATAAATAAAGAAATAGCACACGCAGTAAGCAGCGCACTTAGCAGCTGCACATGGTAACCACGCCACTACCGTGATAGATTAACCACTTGGGAAGGTATCAGAGCTAGTCATATGTCTTATAGGGTATGAGATGATCTAGTTATAATAGTCACTGGAAAGTTTGGCATAAACATCACCGAATCGATGCAAGCGGCACTCAGGCCACCACCATGCAAAAATGCAGCAAGCTTCAGCGGCGCATATGTCCTGCAGCACCCGAGACAGTTTTAGGAATGAATCCACTGAATATAATACCAATGGACAGGTGGAACAATTCCACACGACAGGAGATAGCTAGGTGTTTCAAAACTGACAGAAAAGTTAGCGATATAATCTAAGCAGTTGTGCGAGCAATAGACCATAATAAATCTATTAATTCAGTCACAGCGAAAAGGCCATGACTTCTAACTTCTCTCATAGAACTAGGAAGGTTTTGATATGGGAACAATGGAGTTATGTGGGATTGGCGGGAGGTAAATCTGTGTCTGCCTAATTCAAACATAAAGCCTCCAGCTCTTATAGTCCCCGAGATATGGTAAGAAAACCCAAGGTTGAAATCGATTTGTATCGATATTAATGAAACGGAGCGATTTATCGAAAAGAAAACTGATAAACTTGTTCTGCGTATGATATATGTATGTATACGAAGTCCAATATAAGCTTTCTAGGTTTTGAAGTCATCGAGATCGCTACGACAGATACGGACTGAGATAAATCAACTCAGCTCGTCATCGTGATCAAGAATATTTATACTTTATGGGGTTGGAGAAGCTTTCTTCTTCCTGTTACAACATAAAAAAATAATTTTCCATCGTTTTTGAAACATTTTTCGAATTTCCTGTCTTAAGATTTATCACAAGGTTCAAAAAAATACCAACCATTCAAAAATAACAATTTTTTGTAATATTTTTAATATAATTTTATATTTAGTATGGTGGCAGATTTATCTGCTCATTAAATGCTGATTGATGATAATTTCTTAGCTCCATCTATAATGTGCGTAAGCTCGATTACTTTCGCATTGCCTATGCAAATCATTCTTTTTCTTTATAACTCGTCCTTGTCCACATGCGGCGTCCATAATTTCCCAAGCAAGTTTCTCTGGCAGACTCACTTTGCGATCCTTTTCGCGTGCTGCTTCTAAGAGCCATTTCATAGCAAGAAAATACGATTTCTTTTCTGTCAAAGGAATGGGAACTTGATACTTTACTCCGCCCCTTTTTATTGCGGACAACTGGAGCAATGGACGAGAATTTTCAATTGCATTTATTAATAGTTGTTCCGAATCAATAATAATATTCTCTTTTTCGACTTTGGCAAGATTCAATCGTTCAATTTGTGTCCGTTTTATAGTTTCAAATGTTTTGGTTAAAAGCTCTTTCGCCAAATTTCGATTACCGTTTTTGGTAATATATTTTATGAGCTTGTTTTTTAAGTCACCGTGGAAAATGGAATCGGATAAATCATTTGGAGCTGCTTTGATTGGTATATGAGAGATGCTATTTGTGGTTGTTTTATCACCATTTTTGTTTAAAATTGGCTCAGCAAAGTGTGAAGGGTACATTGACATAAAACGGCTACATTTCGAAGGCCTAAAAGCAAAAGAAACTTATATTACTTGAAGTCATATATTACTAATAGTTTAGATTACCTTAAATTATTTAGAGCCGCGGTTACCACATGCTTCATTATTGTATTTACGTAATTGATAATAGAGCTGTGTGTTAAGGCTGAGCGATATTTGTTCTCACCGTTACATGTAACAAGTATTTAAAAGTAACTAGTTACTTTGTTACTCTCTCCAAAAGTAAGTGTGACAGAAAAAACAGCTGATTGCATACTTCCAATGGCCGCGCTGTTTTCCAAATTCGTTTTCAAACACAAAATTTTAAAACTTAAAGTTATAGACGGATTTTTACAATTGTTAAACCCCCTTAATGTATTTGCATTTTCCGTCTGTACATATGGAAGCCATTTTTTTTCGTCGCTTTTTAAGCTAATTATATACTCGGGTGTACCCACGTCAGATAATATGTTAGGGATTTGGAGCGATCAAACATGTTTTAAAGATTGAGAGCCAAAGATTGCGACCTCGATATTTCGGCCAAGCCCAATAGAGCGCCCCCAGCTTATACAATTTCAAAAAAAAAAAAAAAAAATAGCAATAACAGTTAATGCCGTGACCGAGTATAACGCAGTCGGTATTGCCCGACTGCAACGTTTTTAATGGTTTTTTATATTGGTATTTTGCTGTGTTTATTCGTTGAGTGTCAAAAATGTTTTGTTTTTTGTTTCTTTTAAAATTGACAGTTTAAATTAAAAATTATGTGTTTTTTATATATGAACACCAATAATATAGATTTTAAATATAAGCAATGGAGCCACTGTATATATTTAGATATATATATGCATATGTTAATATATATACACATATATAAATTATTATTTTGAGTACAAACACTTTAATGCTTATTGATACTCTAAGAGAAATTTTTATATGAATTAAATTGCAATATATATATATTTATATATATACATATATATTTCGATGGTGATTACTTGATTTAGTGTAGGGTTTGTCAACACATTAATAACGTCTGCTCTTCATTCGTAACCCAGTTTCGGTTTTTAGTAAATAAAATGCGAACAACAATACAAGCACTAATTTTCTCAGTTGCATTACCGACACTTGCCGTGTCTTCTGTAAACTATGATAATTACCATACCAATCATCAATTCTACCCACACAAGATGAACGTGGAATTGGAAACTTCACGCCAGCAAGCCAGCACACCAAATTTTATACGACTTGTAATAATGCGATTAATATACGGAATTGCATCTACAATGGGTGTAGAAGACCGACTTGAAGATACATTTAACGGAGCTTTTATACCCCCCAACGCTGACAATGATTTCTTAACAGGCGACTTAGGTGGAGGAGATGACGGAGATGGGGAAGGATTTCTTGGCAACATATTTGAGGGAGACTATTTGTTTTAATGTTGAAGAGCGTGGAACTCGAATGATTTGTCAACAAATTATGTTAACATACAAATAATGTTATAATATTAGAAGCAATTCAAAACTAAAAATGTGTGTGTAAGTTGCTTAAATTTACAATATAACGAGTCAAATCAAATTTATGTAAATTGTAAGTTGCTTAAATCTAGCGATAAAATCAAATGTATTTATGTATTTATTTTATTTATTAATACAATTAAGATTTGAAGAACATCAATTCTACATGAATTTATTTATTTGAGCACAATAATTGGAATATATAGAGAGAGAAAAATGTTGTCTTTAAAATTTGATGGCACTTTCTTATTTTGCACTCTATTGATTACTTAATTAATTACCACTGTACATACGTCTGCACTTTCGGGCGTGGCACATGGCTGCGACTTATTCCGTAGAGTTTTTTTAATTTGATTCTTCACAGTCATCGTGTATAAATTCAATACCGATTGAATAGAATTAGGATTACTTATTGTGTGGAAAAGATTATTGTAATTGGAAAGTATGATCCGTAATGGGTTATAGATAGCATAGTAACTATTACAAAATTGAAGAGAAAGCGGTAAAAAATTCCTGGTACTTCTGCTCTGAACGGCAAAACTAATTTGGCTGATCAATTCATCATCAATAAAAGTCTACTAAAAAAGGAAGGTAAGCGAATATTACGATTGATCTGGTATAATGACATCCCAAATAATTGATCAAGAAAATATACATTTTTGCGATTTGCTGCGCTCTTTTATTGGAATTCCGATAGGGTAATATAGAAACTGAGGTAATATAAATTAATATAATATCAATATCTCAACCTCATATTTTAAAAGTTTCTTTTGAAGAACGTAAGAACTCGAGACCTCAATTGGCCAATTGCGAATAGCGGACACAATTGTAAGATTAAGGCCAAAATTTAATTTATTAAAATTGTTTGAACAAATTGTGGAAAAAACTTACTTCCATTATCAGACAACATATTACGCGAAAAACTTGTCCCAAGAACAGATGAAGGATTCTGAAATTGAAGAAGACCCTTAAGTGTATGCCCGAAATTAATGCACTCCATAAAAAAGATACCCTGCACTTACGAATGGAGAGGCATGGGCTAATCCCTCGACTCACTTGTACCGTTCCCGATCGTACGATTCTGGGTCGGGTTGACACCGTGGCGTGTCTTCTAAGCAAAGCACGCGGCCTAACTGGGTCAGGTCGGCACCGCGAACACGCTTCCCAACTGCCTGGGTCAGGCTGTTACCACCACCGCGTCTCCAAACTGGGTCAGGACGGTACCGTAATATGTCGCCCATTAACTGCTTTTTCTTCACACTTTGCGCGTTCTGTTTTCTATCTATATATCTTATATATATCATGTCTAAGTGGTTTATCTGTGTGTGTTCTAACTAAAGACAAAACAACTTTGTGTGAGGAGACTAGTCTCACTGTAACGTTAGAGCAGATTGAAGATCAAGAAATTGGATTGTGGAGCAATTGCGCAAAAACTTTGATGATCTGGTAGTGTCCTAGTGTCCGTAGGTATTCGTATTCGACGCTACTCAGTTCGCTTGTAGCTCGGTTTTGCCACATAAAAAACTGCCAGTGTTCAGCGGAGATTACGCCAATGGTTATGCCCAATGATCGGACTTTTCTTTAATACTTTCCAGATCATATACAATCATCCTTGATGCGAATTATGCTGTCGTTTTAAATTTATTAAGAATTTATTAAAGAAGATCCCAATAATACTAATTGACTTTGAGCAAGGACCATTTCAAGCTGAGGAAGTAGGGATCAAATATTCCTGCCGTTCTTTTTATAGTTTGATGATGGCACTGATTAATGCAGCAACTGTCCAAGATTCATCGTGCTGAATTTGTTCGATTGGTTCTCATTCCAAACACTCATTTCTAGCTTACGGATTTAGCGAGGCTATCAGCAAAGCTTATGAAGTTCGGCGCAAAATCTTCTGTAGCTGCATTCAAACAACTACTGTGCCAAAGCTGGAGCTATGACTCAGGACTCAAGACTTAAGGTTTTTAATGGGCCGTATTATTTCTGGTGTGACTCTGACATTGCGCTATCGTGGATGAGGAACGAACCTGCATTATTAAATGTTTTTTTTATCAAGCTTCAGAAGCTGACAAAGTATATCGATTATGGCGGTGTTACCATAAAAAGCACGTCGACGGAACCATACTTTTGAAATCCTAGGCGTAGATTTTTACGGACCTCTTCCTACAAGCCAGAGGGTCTCAATACAGGCTATGTCAAGTGGAACCTTTGCGGTTTTATATGTTTCGCCACAATACCTTCCCTTCTGGAACTGGTCAAGGATATCTCTTCATACTCTTAAAAGCACAATATGACCCACACGAAGAGCGCGGGAATTTGATCAGGCCTCTTATATATTACATATCTGCTGTAATTAACTATAGATCTTTAGTCTAAACTTCAGACAGTCCTGTCGATTTGTATTGCGGCCATTCGCAAGGTTTACTTGCATCCTCGCATCCGCATGGTCTACTTGCATAGTTCTACTTTATAAAATAACTGAATCAATTGCCAGTGGTGGTGCTTACCGAAACACCTTATTAGTGTTCCCACTCTTCTCGTTTGCATATGTATGTTATCTACTCTCAGCAGCAAACAACTGTGAGAAAATTTGACAAATTCGCTCTTAGCTCTTTTCTTAATTATCTCATATCATTTTTAGCTAAGCTGCATTTATCTCTTGTCGCGTGTCTTTTGTTTTAATATTTTGTCTCAATCTTCAGTTAAAGAAATAAATACCTTTAACCTAAGTATCTGGCGATAACAATTGGTAATGTGATGTGAAAAACAATAAAATAAATAAAAATTAAAAACAAAAAGAAGCACTCGATTCGGAGATACACTGAACTATTGAAACTAATTCGGTGACTTTATCTCTTATAGTTATTAGATATGCCAAAAGAACATAGGTATATAAACCGATAAATATCGATAAAAAGAAAACGCGGCGGATTATCGATCATTTGGAATAACCTTGAGCCTTAATATAGTATAAACTTAATATCATAAAAAATCAGAGTTCATTTAGCCATAGAAACAGACAGAAGTACATTGCTAGATTACCTCGGCTAGTGATGCTGATACAAAATATATATACTTGCTGGAATCGGAAATACATTTGCATCAAAATATTATAGCCTTTTTACGCATTTTATACATGAGATCAGGGTCTAAAATATAAAAATAATATTATTATGAATATTGTCTTTCCACCAATTTTATTTAATGCGGATTCCAAATAGGTCGTCAGCGAAAAGACAAAAGGGCGATTCAATCGCAGGGTTAAGGGTTTGATTTCATTCAAAAATATAGTTTTTTTTTTGTAAAAATAGTGCGTTCACAATAACGACTTATCACCATCTATATCCATAGAAAATATTACAATCAACCATATATAGTACATTTTTAAAGAGATAAGGAAATATACAGAAATTTAAAAGCACTTAATAAAGGAATAAAGAAATTGTTGCAATGTTAAGGATCACCATTTAACTAATTCGTGAATTACAGAAGGAATACCTGTCATAAATACTATATTCAAACTTATTAGTTTTTAAATAATCGAAATGTGTATTCTATCGAAACTGTTAAAAACAACACTGAGAATGACGCACGAAGAGAACAAAGATGGCGTTCCCGATGATAGCACGAACAAAGCCAGCAGAATACTAAATATAGAAATGTTATGAATTTTACAAACTTTGTTAAAATTGTGGAAATATTTAAAAAAAAAGAGCTTTAACAAATGTTTGACAATGTGTAAACTAAAAAAGTGTTACACAAACTAACCGTTGCTAATTGCTGTGGAAGTTTTGTGCAAATCAAAACACATACATACATACATACACACATATATGCAGTTTGTGTGTTCGTGGTCAAAAGAAATACAACTCCGATCCACACCTTTTTTAAATTTCGTAGGTTCGGTGTTTGTTTAATTGTAAAAGTGTACGATAATAGTTGCCGGCAGACAATAACAACGGCAATTGAAATATTTAAATTTTGCCAAAGTGAGTATACAACCTAATGCAGTAAACAAAATTGTCAAATTGCTTGCGACATCAGTGCAATACACATTCAATGTATATAAATGCAGTTGAATACAGAAAAAAAATTTATTAAAAGATTCATTAAAATTTAAAATTAAGTTGCATATAATTTTTTTTATACAAAATTAAAAGAATTAAATTTGATTAAATCCATTAATTTTGCATTTCTTAACGTTCTGTAACACAATAATTGTGATTGTAAATTGTTGCTACCGAAGTAACAAGAATGAAAATTTATTTGGTAGATCGGCATATCAAAGCGGAGTGTTGGTTGACATAAAAGTCACATATTCAGCATTGGATAATTTCATTGGTGACCTGCAGCAAAATAGGGTATTGACTACAAAATTATACCCAATTATGGTTTTGTCAATTGATACAGTTGGGTTGAGATGCGACTACAGATGTTAGTTAATACAGATTCGACATTAAGTATTTGAGTAGTTACTAGAAGTCTGACATTACCGTCAAATCTAAATATTTGCAAAATATCATCAGTGTAAATGGGTTATATTTAATGTTGTACGATGCTATTCTGGATTCTCATAATTTAATGTGTGCTATGAAAGTTGTTTGGTCACAATATCGTGCAATATCCACACAAAGTATCTAGATTTGTATGAAGAATCATGGTTTACCCATATTTGATTTGATAACTAGTCTAATGAAACTTAGCATTGTCATTTTTAGCATAAAATAAATAAATACATTTATCGAGATCAACAGTATCACTATAATACATAGCTGCAAAAAAAACACAGACACGAGAAATCAGTTTTTGTATAAAAAAACCTTTTGTTTTTCAACAGGTCTTAGCCAAACTCAGCAAATACGAGCGTGCATTCTAACATATTGTCAAAAATCATTAACGGAATACTGCGACATATATACATATATATCTGCGGGCAGACATAAATATTAACGAAGGTAGTGTTATTTTCATTTATTTTATGCCTATAAAAAAAAAAAAATAGGTATCTTAGTTAATGAATAAAGTACAAACCTAAAAACCTTAAATACATTTTTTGAGCAACATATGAATAAATCAAATAAAGAAAGTTTTAGTTTACTTCGAATATTCGAAAACAGCCTCCTTGATGATTGACTAATTTATTTAATTGCTCTTTTTTACTAAAGTCCACTTTCACGTGCAAAAAGTACGTCCAAATTCCAAGCAAGTACTGTCAATATCATAGGTTAACAGGGAAGGGAAAAGATAGCGTTCAAAATGTACGCGGGCTCTTCCAACTCATTTTTATATAATTTTTAGTATTTGGTAACATAATTTTAATACTGTTAACGCATTCAAATAATTAAAAAATAATACAGGGAATCAAAAGATTTTATATTATTTAATAGTTTAGATCTTGCAGTTGTATTGTTTCAGCTGTGGGAAGAAAATAATGAGGGACACAAGGTGAAAAATAAGTTGGTGGTCATGGAGAAACTGGTTGAAGAAACTAAATCAGCCACCTCCCAAATAAGAGACTTCCACGCTTGGTCAGTTCAGATCAACAATAGCAAACGTGCCCCTTTCGCGAAAGCATTATTCTAAAGAAGCACTGCCCCCAAAAGTACACGGAAATAGGCTATAAGACCAACTGATGAGCGTTAAAGCTGTTTGTTGTTTAGTTTTATTTTATTTTTTATTTTTTTTTGGCTCACCTAAGCTTATATTCAGTATGGTAGATGTCGAACTTATTGACTCCCACTCCGCCGGTCTTATAAAATCTTATCACTGCATCTGTGCATTGCGCTTTGGTTTGTACACACATTTAAATTTTTTGTTAATTACCGAAAATGTAACAATCATACTTTTTGTTAAGAAGTTATTCAAGAATTTAATTTCAGTAGTATTTAATTTGCGACACACCTCGTTTCTTTTGGAAATTGGGAATTACAAGTTGATAAAACTGAGAAAGATATATATTTTTTATATAAACGCTTTATACGTAATAAACCCCAATGCAAGGATATACAAATTGTGTTAATACTAAATCTTAACAAAATACATGTTTACTTACAGAGTTCGATTCGGTTGTTATCCGTAAATCTGGGGAAGAATGGCGACCAGCGATGATGAACCGATGCATTTGTATGAAGTGTTTCAAAACTGCTTTAACAAAATAGCAAATAAGCAACCCCCAGGAACAGTAGGAACTGAACGGGGAGGGGGTTATCACTCACCTTATGGTGGCCTTGCTGTGGAAAACGGAATGTACCCAAATGACTTTAATTCCATTCACGATGCCAACGGAAGCAATAATAGGTTTGCGAATACATCAACAGTTGATCAATATTTTGATTCCGGGGCAACTAGTAGCGCAGGATGGTATCAATCACAAATGCACAATAGCGCCAATTATATGGGTCAAACATCTTATCAAAGCAACGCACCAATATCTTCACACACAATGGACCATCAACAAGTGCATAATGCTGAGGGCTTAACAAGTAGTGCGACTATTGGAATGCAGATGGGTGGTGAAAGTGGTCAAATTGGTATGCACAGTCCGGTATCCACATCTCTTCCGCCAATGAGTTCTTTTCGCGGTGGCTCTGGCAGTTTACCAAACATTGGAGCACCAACAGTTCTCTCTCCAACAGTGTACAATTCACCACAACACAACCAATCGGCAGTGCAAGCACAGCATAGTTCCCTGTCTTCTGCTGGACAAATTGGACACCATCCTCTGAACCATAACCCGCTACCTCACGCACATTCCCATCACAGTCAACAACTAAGTCCTGCTATGCAAAACACGGATGGCTTTAGTGGAATAAGTGCAGGTCCCAATGCAAAAGTATCTGGACCCGGAAATTCTTCGGCAGCGTCATTGCGCCAGCAAATATATATGTCAGCTGCAACCGCTGACCAGAGTATTAGCAGCTTTAGCTCAAACCCATCAACCCCTGTTAATTCACCACCCCCGTTGACGCAATCTGGAATCGGTGATGGGACTGTTCCTGGAAACGCGGGATGGGGTCACACTGTTCTAAATGGTAGCGGTGGCGCAAATTATCCAAGCGATATGGTGCCTGTAACCAGTTTACATACCATGGCGTCCGTTTTTCAAGGTGCACGTATGGAAGAACGCTTAGACGATGCACTCAATGTTCTACGAAACCACTGCGAACCAGAAATATTAGGCAATGTTAACTCATCTCTTAATTCAATAGACAATAATGAAACATTGTCTTCCTTTGTGGCCAATTCACCTTCGTCCCATCTTGTTGGCGGTAGCTCCGCCGGAAACGGCGCACTTGTACCTAATACATCAAGTACTTTAACGCATGATGTTCTTTCATTAAGTACACCTGCTGCTAGTGCAACCGCAATTCAAGCAATTGGAGGTTCCGGTTTATCAAATATTAAACTAGAACGAAATGCATCGACATCAATATCCGCATCTACAAAGCCTTCAAAAAAACGAAAAGAGCAGTCTGGAATCAGTAATGTCACTCATGCAAGTGTCTCTACTACTTCTAGTATTTCTAACATGGAAATACCTGATACAAAACCTACGAGCTCCGTGGAGCCTTCAAACGGTACACAACTGCAGCAGCTTTCACAGGGTGCAAAAGGATCAAAGCGACCTCGTAGATATTGTTCCTCCGCAGATGACGACGATGATGCCGAACCCGCGGTCAAGGCTATTCGTGAAAAAGAACGCCGTCAGGCTAATAATGCTCGCGAACGCATTCGTATACGTGATATTAATGAGGCTTTGAAAGAACTGGGACGCATGTGTATGACACACCTAAAATCTGATAAACCTCAAACTAAGCTTGGTATCCTTAATATGGCTGTGGAGGTAATTATGACTCTAGAGCAACAAGTTCGAGAACGAAATTTGAATCCGAAAGCTGCATGCCTAAAGCGTCGGGAAGAAGAAAAAGCGGAAGATGGACCGAAACTGAATATCCAACATCACATGATACAACAGCCATCTGTTAGTGCCGTCGGAAATAGCTATCATCATAGTCAGCCTTCACAACTTGTGCCACCGCCTTCACAGCCTAGCATGTCCTTACCTGCTAATCAGACGAGTAACATTTTGCCGACACATTTACAACAGCAACAACAACAAATTGGACAACATCCACAATAGCATGCAGTCAGCAATAACCTTAAGGCATCACCATCTTCCATCAAAAGTCAATTGATCCCAGACTCTACAAAGTATTCATCGACGTTCGAGCTAGAGCAACATTTATTAAGCAATTTTTTGAAACGTTATCATGCGACTCAAACCATTTCTGAAGCAGTACCGCCTTTACAGCACCCACAGTTTTAGCTCATTTTATCCGAATATTATCATGGTTTTGAAGCATATATAAATAAACAGCTTTTATCTTTATCAATTGTATATACTTCTCTTTTTATCTTGATTGACTGGATTACATAATTTCTCCCTAATGTAATGTTGGGTTCACATCATTTCGTGCCACGTTATTGTAGCAATCTTTTTAAATTTTCATTCATGCATTATTGTATACTTAGGTCTATTTAGGTTTATTAGAAAAAAATAAAAAAAAATAAAATAAAAAAAAATAACAATTTCATACATAGAGACTTTCTTATATTCCCCATATTATAAGGACTATACATAAGCACAAGCACATTCATTTTTCTTAATCGTGTATGTAATTAAAAAAAATAAAAAATATATAAAAAAAGATAACGATGCATATATATAATAAATTACATATAAAGCAACCAAGTACTTACAATAAGTATTAGAAGGAAGTAATCGTTAAATAAAATTAAAGTTAACTGTTAACTTTACTTTAAGCATAAAAAAACTTTTTAAACGGTTATCAATTATAGAATACGTTAGAATAGGTTACCATAAAATGAAAATATGTGCAGCGTTTTGAACCTGATTGACATTAAATTTTGTAGCTAAAATCATCAATGTCAATAAGCTGCCAAATATGATCAATGCTGCTTAGATAGTTAAAGGCAATTTATTTGTGTGGCGATATTTAAAGAGCATTCTTGGCATGCAGTGTATATTTCATATATTATATTTACCCAAACTTTTTATAACCTTTGTTTTAATTGCTATGCTATTAAGTAATATCTAGCTTGTTAATGGTGAAAAGCATTTTTATTTGGAAATTTTGTATTTAGTTGTTCTTTATTCATACATAATTGCTCAAACATTTCAATTATAAATTGTAATATATATGTATGTATGTGTTTCGTAGTACGCAGTGGTTGCCCTGCCGTTAATAATAAATAAATGAGGCAAA